>APFE030664233.1:151845-162286 GCA_000404065.3 Pinus taeda
GATTCTGGTTTATAGTAATAGGCCTGATGTTTTCGACAAGAGAATGAAGCATTTGGCAAGTTTTGGCCTCTTGGAAGATGAGATCAAGCAACTTGTTAAGAGGAAGCCACTCACATTATTGATTCCCACGGTTAAGGTGTAGAAGATCATGGACTTTTTCATTCATACTGTAGGGCTTCCTACAAAGTTTATTTTGTCACATGCTAATCTCCTAAATTATAGTTTGGAAGGTAGAATCAAGCCTCGTTACAACGTGTTTAAATCTATAAGTGCAATGCAACGTTCTAAGCGTCTTCCTAGTTTCACTTTTGGGCTTATTTTAAACGAGCGAAGGTTCCTCGAAAAATATGTGGAGTGCAGTCCTCATGCCACAAAGCTACTAGAAATTTACAATGGCGAATCTATGGATCTTAACATTATCAAATGACCTCGTCCTTTTCTAAAAAGCTAGAAATTCTAGGTTTCTGATTTGGTTAGGTTTGGATTGCGTTGCATTGCTCTTATTCAGTGCGAAAGCGATTCAAGTACATTAACCGAGGGGTTATTAGTATATTAGGATCCAGTGTGATCACTCTAACTTACGAGTATTGAGTATATATAGAAGATCATCACGCTGGGTCACGACCCAGTGAGTCTTCTCAATCAGAATCTAGAAGCATAATTGAAGGATACATACTCAGTTGTTTTACAATTGTGGAGAAATGACCTCTGCGGATGCATCAAGTAACACATTTTTTATAGATGTAGAAAGAAACTCTCATCACATTAGAATTTGTTTCTTGCCAGTAATTTTGCAACTATTATACTTTGTTCTCTCCCTTTTGATTGTGACAAGGATAGATTTGAAATGTTTACGTTGTTCAAGTTAAGGCTAACTTGTAAGATTTTGATATGATCAAATCTCGTAGGCAAATGTAATGACATTTTAAATTCTTATATCCTTTACAGTGTTACAAAATTGTTTGTTTCCTAACCAGGCATATATTTACAAGTTAACAGGGATCAACACATTTTTAAATACAAGCTAAACATTAGATAGCAGTTATTTTCTATTGGTATGCTGAGTTGAATTTAACAAGACTCCCGTGCGTACTTTCTCACTGTGCTTTGTCAAGTGTCTTTGTTTCTTTGTCTGGTAAAAAAAGTTCAGGGCAGTGATTTTTATTCCTGTTACCAAAACCATTTCTAATGGTAGTAGGTGGGATCCGCTTCAACCATGCCTATTGCAAAATAATACCCTAGTCACCACTCCAAGATACTGTATTGCAATAATTTCTTATGCGTGATTGACTACAGCACAAATCATTGGTGCCTTCCTTTGTCCCAAATCTCAATGTGGTTGGAGCCTCACTTAACGTTGCTCCTACAAGTATTCATAAGAAGTTTGTTCTCTTCTTCTTGCACCATGCCTTCCAAAATGGTCGTTTATTCTTGATGAAACCCTACCTCTAGGGTCATTGGCAGATTAGATGACTCTCCACATGGTAGAAAGACAGGAACCATTGGTATTTTTGTCTTATAGGATTTAAATTTGAAACTAATTATAAATGTGATTTTGTTGTTTTCTTTATATAACTTTTAGTTTTCAGTGCAACAACTATAGTAAGCCAAACATCTAAGAGGACTTGTCACAAGTGTTCCCCCCCTTAGTATGTTGGCAAGAGGCATTCTAGGAACCCAATGTAGATTAGAATGGGTAGACTCAGATTTTAAAGGACTAGTTAGGGCAGCAACAATCTTTCTTACAACTAGTTCAAATTTGTTACTTTTAGTCCCTTATTGCTTGGTTGGTTTTTAGGGTTTTTTTTTTAAGATGTTGTGCAAGTTTAAGATAAGATTTTCCTTTTTATATTATTTAAAGTTTCCCCTATCCAGCACTGGCTGGGTCTTTTCTCAAAGTACCTCATAACATCATTTCTGCCAAGACTTTTTTTTAGTTCCCACATTTGACCTATTTGCATTTTTAAATTATGTACTTGTTTCAAACCATTCTTCTATAAACAAGGAAATTAACTTCAATTACTTAAACTCTTGTTGCCATAATCAATTGAAGTATTATGAAGATGATTTATCATTCTTTTTTTTGCTTATGTCACATCGTTAAAACAATTTTGTTTCATTACAACTGTAGCAAACACAAGACTCAACAACATAACCCATAGCCTTATATGTGAGATTGTTATTTTCAAAATATTGACAAAACAGTGAGGTTGGATTTACCTCTTCCAAAACAAATATAAATGCCTCTGCATCTTCTCCATTACAGCCTTTTCTTCTTCAACTATTTTCTCCTCTTCAGCCATTTCCTCTGTAATTACTGAAATTTGGCCATTCTCTAAGTTGAGTGGTTTCACATTATACTCTCTTTGGATATGCACTTCAATTCCGGTACAAGTTTGTTGTTTATCATACTAATGATGTCAAACCCTAGTATTGTTTGTGTACACAAAAATTATGAACCAGCTAATAACTTGACATGGATGTTGAAATAGATAAAAAGAAACGTGAGAAAAAGATAAATGATGAATAGATTTCACAAAAAGAGAAATTAACCCAATTGAATACAAAGTGATACTACCTTGCATGGTGCTTAAGGAACTATAAAAAAAATATAATAAATCTCATTAAACAATAAGGTTGGATTACCTCCTTTTTCCAAACAGAAATTAGTGACTCTCTATCTCCTCCATCCATAGGCCTCGCCACCTTAACCTCCATTTCTTACTTCTGCTCAAAGTTCAAAGAAATTAGAGCAGAATAATGAAGTTCTTAATCATTATTAGACACAAGATTTATCAAAGCATGCTTAACTCCAGAACAAGATATCAACTACTATTAAGAATAAAACTTCACATCATCTAACAAATGGTAAGAAAGTTATACCTTTGGGGATATTCTGCTAGGCTTGAAGCATACATGCATAAGCAAATGTCTTTGATGATAGGACTAATAAGAGTCAGAATGTAAAGGGGGTTAAAAGCATGAAATCTAGATAGTATCTATTGTCACAAACAGTATATAAGAATAAACAAATATGGTCCCAACTTGAGAACTAAGATTCTCAGGGGCTGGAGTTGGGTAAGGGATTGATTACGTCTAATATCCTGAAGCACTGATAACACAGAGGATGTATTTCCATGAAAACCTACAAATCCTTTAGAAAAGATAGGATATGTAGATAAATTTGGAGAATGTTGGGGCCATGGAATATCTGAAGGGTTTAACCTTATTAATAATCGTCATTGTCTTAGGTCTATCCAGAAACCTATGTTACAAGCTCAAATGACTATCATCAATAAATGTTTTATCTAGTAAAGATGAAGATTCCACTAATAAAGCACCACGAATATTAGCAGTTAACCATTAGAAGGCAATAATGGAACTCTAGAGAAGACATGGGCATTCCCTCTAAAAAAAAAAAAAAAAAGATTTGAAAAACAAAAGACCTCTCAAATATCTTTAGATAAGAATAAATTCAATCCTGAAATACATTTTTTTAAAGATAAAAAAAGGGATTCAATGGGCAAGCTGGCAGAGTTGGTATATTAGGAAGGGTTCAGGAGTTTGCAGCCATTAAATAACTTGGATCTGATGTTTAGGAAGAATACTTTCCAGCATTGCCAGTCATATATTATCACTAAGGATCTAGCAGCTAGTTATGATTTTCTAGGTCTAAGGAAACTTGCATATCTGTTAATTGCTCATATAAACCACCTACAGAGATAATTTATTGATATGAAAACATCCCCTTAAGAAGTGATCTTGTTATGAATAAGTAATACAATAATCCCATTGCATCCTACAGATAATCCAATATGCTTCTATTAATAATTAGTGATATTCATTTCGGCTATAGGTCCTTACATGGATATCTGGCAATTGGAGATATAGAGATAATCAGATTGCACATTTAGTTTCCATTGGTTTCATGCTTCTAAAACCAATCCTAGAAATTGACATAAAGAAAAATATATTCACCTTTTTTTTTTTTGCAAAGACTATTTCTTAGCTTGAAGTGTTGCACTTTCTTGTCTAGACAATTTATTTTCAAGGGCTTCTTGTTGGAAACCTATCATTCGAGAAGTAAAGTTTCATTTTGAGATTCAACCTGACCTTTCAATTATATTTTCATTTTGTACAAAAACAGCTCAACCTTTTATAGAAAATACAAAGTTTTGATTGATAACAAAGGTAAAGTTGAACCCAGTGAAAATCTTAAATTAATGGGAAATTTTGTTAGAAAATAATGTACTTGGAGTTTTCTCAATGGTTTGATTGCATTTTGTAATTTCATAGTTTTGAGAGGCAACTTTTCTTGTATGCAACCCGTAGCTTATTGAGCCTTTAAATGATAAACCTCCAAAGAAGCACTATGATTTATTCAGATATACCTAATGCCAAATGTAAAATTAGACAAGTTGAACATTAAACTGCTTTGCTATACATATTATAAATTAATCAGTTTCTTTGTTGACAAATTCAAAGAATGTGCCTCTAGTAATCATTAAGAAGGTATGTGAGTTCAAATGCACTAGTCAGGACAAAGGCTATCAAATTGTGTTTTAAATTTTAAAATTAAACTATTCTTCTCCTGCACAATGGTTTCATTAAGGAGAACATTGGTAGAATAAAGTAGATTAAAGTGAATTATGCTAATAGATAAGTTAAATTTAATAAAATGTCTGAAGACCTTTTGAGGCAATTTTCAAACTCCTCATTGAGAGTCTTAATATTGTTCAATACAGTTAGAAAAGTTGTGATTGCATGATTTATACTTTACACTTATATCGATGGTCTTGGATCTTCAAAAAAAAATGGGTGGTTTTATTTTTACTTTAGTGGAATGGTTGAAAGAGTTTTTCTTTATTTTTTTATTATTTTTTTATTTTTTTATTTTTATTTTTTTGAAAAAAAAAAATCCTCAGCTAGACTGAGGTTTTTCCTGCGGATGGTAAGGTCTCCAAAGCATAGTTTCCTAAATATTTTGAAATTTCTCCACAATTCTCTTTGAAGCCATTATTTTGATCTAGTTTGGAAAAATATTAACATTTTGGTTTATGAAACCATTATGATATTGTTTCTTACTCTCTAGTTTGAGATGTCTGATTTCAGACTCCATCAATGGTATTGTTTCCACAATATTACTTTACTTCCAGTGAAGTTATTCCAAGATTTTGGCCACTTAAGACGCCTCTTAAGGTTGTTTAACAATTGATCTATAACCCTGAAATTGGCAGTAGAACAACAAATTCTTACTCTATATTTGTTAACCTCATTATAGAATTGCATGCTGCATATATTACTACTTTGTTGAATTTAGCATGGAATAGTAAGAAACTTCACTCCCATAATAGAATTTACAGCTGCATCTATTACTGCTTTGTTGATTTTGTACGATATAGTAAGAAACCTTACTTATCACGAGAGACTCTTGCCAAAGATTCAAAATCTGTGTGGTATCCAAGAAGTAATAAGATCTTGATGTTGAAATGAATCAATACTTTTTCTTAGAACATAGTATGTCGTCATATTGTATAATAACCCATGTGAGACATTTGAGGGCTGAAAGCTAGCAAGAGCAATCTTAGTACAACTTTCATTATGATGACACACGCTCAGTCCTAAATTATTTTCTTCAATTAATTAGTCAGTAACATCAATACGTAGCTCAAGATTTTCAGAGTTATGTCTCATACCAAGTCACTACTTTTAAAGTAGTATTTTTTTTTGTTAGCCAAAGCATGTTCTTTCCTAGGAAATCAATAAAATGTTAAACCGGAATAGAAAACATCTTGATGAATCGTATAGTGGGATACAATGCTTATTTATGTCTAGGGAGATAACCTCTTCTATTCTCCCATATCTTAAACCTATACTCTATAGGTTATTCTTTTCTTTTTACCTTATCCGCAGCCCTTTTAGTGTAGACTGTTATAGTTGGGAAATTTTGTTCCTTGTGACTTCCTACAGAAACAACTTTGTATGTAGGCATCTTGGTCCCATAAGCCAATTCACCTAATGGACTATTTGATCATATCTCCATTCTATTCCATTCCATTTTGACCCCATCATTTATTATTTTCATATCCACTGGTTTGGATACCTAGCTATGAAATTAATGAACATTGCAATTCATAAATGTAACTGTTTTGGATTTCATCTACATTCAAGTATCATATTTTGTTGTATATTAATTGACTGATTTCATTCTCCACTATGTTACTTATTGAGCATGCATTGTAAGAGAGTGATAACCTCCATTGCATTCTAAATAAACCATGATTACTCTTTCATCATAATTTCTGAGATATCCATTGGGTAATGTTCAAAAGCTATCCTTATTCAAAATCTTATTTCAAGCTTCTCAAGAACAACAGATCACTTCACATCGATGCCAACATCATGAAGCAAGGTATTCATAATGTATGCTTAGTGACACCCCTACAATTGCATTGGATTAAGTGTGAATTGGATGTGATCCTTAGTAGTGGTGCTTTGATTCCCTGCACAGATAGATGAAAAATATAACACAACTTTGTTTGGAAACTTTTAAAGCCCACAATATCATGGTGACATCCTAGAGAAATGTTTTCTCCATTGTGCTTATACAAATTCTTCAAGATCATCAACACAATGATACTAAAACTACCTTGCACATGTTTAAAAATGCATTTTAACATGAAGACAAATCCATAGCCAAAATTTCTCTCCCTTTCAAGCCTTAAGACCAGGTATACTTATTGCGATATTATCACCATTATTGTGATAACATTACCTAAACCCCAAAGTGTCAATATTATTGCTTGTACTTATCACAATAATTTGAGGTTGTGCCAAAGATAGAGCAATCTAGTCAGGTAAACATACATGCCTTGTAAACTGAACCTTTGCATGACTCTTCTAGTCTCATTGCATATTCTATGAAGCATGGGAATTCAGATTAGGATGTGTTGAAATGTCCTATATGTCACGTTAATAATTATTCCATTCATTTAATTATTTCTCATTTGTCTGGTTATATTGTGAGCTACATTATATATCACGAAATTATTTTAGTACTAGTAGAAATTTGAACCTTTGACATTTAGAGGACATTTCTCTCAATTTACAAATAAATAAATTATGAAAATCATGTTGGACACAGTTTTGAAGTTTTGTGTCTTTCATTTTCAAGATTAATTAATTGGTTTGGGAGATGAAAAACCATCAAATTGGAAGAGTGGGACTTTTCTTTTCACTAAGGTTTCAAAGAAACTATATGCATGAAACTTATACTAGCACATTCTAGTGGAATTGATAGTGCACTAATCCATTGCTTGCCATTATTTTGGTTTTGGTACCACCTTATAGCATATCTAGGTTCAAATGTTATTTTCCATGATAGACAGTTGAATCTGTTTCAACTCTAATTGATTCGAGGAGTTCCACAAGGATGTCACATGAGCGTTTATGATGCCCATTTTAACATAGATAGCCACCTATGTTAAGGTTTTATTTTGCAGTTCCATGTTGTTATTTATGAACATTATATGCATTTGGTTGGACACGTGAAAATCAATTGATGGATTTGGTATTGATGATGGAAATGTTGGATGTATGACCAAATGTATAACTTACTTGGTTACAATTTATCTATTGCATGACTTGTCAAAGTTATTGTTGCATCGTATAGGCTTATATAGATATGATTTATCTAATCAATGACTTAGTGAAATTATGATTTATCTAATGTAAGATTTATTTCCTATATGAACAACAAAAATTGACACGTGGACATTGGGATTAATAAACATGATGTTTAAGATCATGTATCTATATCTATTTTGTGGCTATATATATGCATGGATGAGAACTAAACTACAGATTGGAAAGAACCATATGATAACCAAGATCTACTATTCCATTGGGGAAGGTCGAGACGACCAATGAGGAAAGGTACGATGTACATTATTCTATTACATTTCGTATCTACTTGATATGCACTCATATGAGAGGAATAAAATGCAAATGACAGGTGGCAAGACGACCTGACTGGATTATTAAATGATAAGTCCAACCAGCTATGTAGTGTGGTCCGTATTAGGGTATTGACCCTAGTTATGCAGGAGGGGTGGAGGCATTTCCCACCATGTATCCTTCGAAACCTGGAATCGTGGGAGGGCAGTGGTGGACACACTCCCCTAGGCGTGTGATGATGATTGCCAGTTGCCTGCTGGGGAAGTTAGGTCAATGTATTCGACGCTTCCACCATGTCGGTTTTATCAGTGGTTAGTATGGCCGTTGCCACTGATAAAGCAGCAAAGGACGGATATGGTGGGAATGGAAGTAGGTTAGGATGGATAGGAGGATATATATCAGTTGGAGACTCTTGATGGCAAGTAATGTCATTGTCTGACTTATCAAATTTTATTGCTATAACTCTCTTTGGTTTGCTATGATTTCAAACTCCTTGCATCATTTCATTCTAACTTCGAGACGAAGTTTTCTGAAGGAGGGGTGTATGTAATGCCCCACTTAAATTTTATCCTGAAAATTTTGTTAATGTTTACATTATCTGAAAATATTGAGAAATATTGGTCTAATATAAAATTCATGATTTCCATTATTCAAATTCCCCGCTCACCTTCTCAAATTGAATCTTAGGTAGGATATGGTCTCCTTCCATTAATTCAAATAATATATGTATTCATCTCACATTCCCAATGTACCCTCACATTTACTAGGGAGAAGACATGGTCTTCTCCATTTAATTACATCTCACATTCCCCAATGTACCCTCACATTTCCTTGGGAGAAGACATGGTCTCTGCAACTCATTATCAACATATATATTCATTTCACATCCCCCAATGTACCCTCACATTTACTAGGGTGAAGACATGATCCTCTCCATGTAATTACATCTCACATTCCCCAATGTACCTCACATTTACTTGGGAGAAGACATAGTCCTCTCCATTTAATTATCAATATATATATTCATCTCACATTCCAAAATGCACTTTCAGATATACTTGGGAGAAGACATGGTCCTCTCCCATTAAATTCCCAATTTTATATTCATGTCACATTTCCAAATGTACTCCCAGCTTTACTTGGAAGAAGATAAGTCAACTATAAGGATGGATGAGAAGTTAATGACATTAATGAGAGGTGGTTGAGATGGAGAAGGGGAGGAGGGTATAAAAAGGGAAGGGGGAAGGGAGAAAAGGTAGGTGGGGGTCTTGCTTAGGATTGTGGGGTTGGTTGTGATTGTTTGGACTTGTTGTGTTTTTGGAGACCTTAGGAACCTATGGAGGTTTCTTGGGTTGTTGAGAGGAGGGAAGTATTGTTATCTTGGTCTGGATCATTCATCTTGCACATACACACTACATCTGGTTGGACTTGGGCTCGGAGGGCTAGGGAACCTGTGGAGGTTTCTTAGGCTAAGGATTATTTCCTAGTTGGCTGGGAGGTAAATCCAGTTGGGTTCGTCAAGATGAGCATTCAGCAGGAGCAGAAGGACAAATGTATCTCCATCAGCCACCGGTACATGTATTCCTCCATAGACTACTCTTGTACATTTATTAGAATGAAATATTCACTTTAATTTATGTTGATTAGAATGAAATGATAAAATTTTATTTGTTTAAAAGTCGTGTAAGTAAGTAAGTTATCGCCTCAGATCGCATTCAATTTCAGAAGAAAGTAGATTTGTTAGTAGACCCTAGGGTAGGTCTCTTACATTTGTCTACTTTCAAGGTGAATGACTTTCACACTAGTTGCATTAAGAGTAGTAGGTTCAAACAACAACAATGAATGTCCAAGGTAATTATGTAAAGAACCAATATATGTCATCAAAGTATCAGGTGGATCTAAAGGAATTCTCGATGTTAATGCTTGCTTCCTAGATTCTTTTATGAAACTTTAAACATCTTGACCTTTTCCTTGTTTCAAATGTTGTCATTTTGTCATGGATTT
The DNA here is from genome assembly GCA_000404065.3 of Pinus taeda. NCBI lineage: Eukaryota > Viridiplantae > Streptophyta > Pinopsida > Pinales > Pinaceae > Pinus > Pinus taeda. The sequence continues at coordinate 161,806 of APFE030664233.1, forward strand.
TTGTCTATATCCCAATGGATAAAATTTTCCTTTTAAAGAGAAAATAAATTCATACCAAGAAGAAAGGAGTTTAGCCATATGCTTGCTACCTTTCTAAAGTTTTCTCTCCCACCATACGAGAGTGGTGTCTCCCAGTTGAGGAGATGCTAATAGGACGTTGGCCTCAACTCCTTTGATCCATTGTATCTAGTAATATACTTCAATCTATCTAATCCAATTGTTTAGCTCTTTTGCATTAGATTCTCCATTAAACATAGGAAAATCAAATTTTACATCCAACTTAGAAAAAAAAAAAAGTCTTTTTATAAGCATTTTTATGTTGTTGATTATAATTACAATAATGAGATGATGAAAAATAATAAAAATCACTTGAAGATGGAGATGGAGGTTCAGGAAGTTCCCTTTCATTTCCTTGATTTACCGAAGCATTTTCCTTTGCTTTCTCTTCCTTCTTCTTTTCCTTCTTTTCCAATTTCTTCTT
>APFE030664233.1:162296-224171 GCA_000404065.3 Pinus taeda
AAAAAAAAAAAAAAAAAAAAAGGTCTTTTTATAAGCATTTTTATGTTGTTGATTATAATTACAAGAATGAGATGTTGAAAAAGAATAAAAAGCACTTGAAGATGGAGATGGAGGTTCACGAAGTTCCCCTTCATTTCCTTGATTTACCGAAGCATTTTCCTTTGCTTTCTCTTCCTTCTTCTTTTCCTTCTTTTCCAATTTCTTCTTATAATCTGCAAACAATTTTTCTACCTTATTTTGCATGGTGTAGAAATATTTATGGAAAGTTTGCTCTTTCTCATCAAGAAAATAATTGTCTTTCATTTTCCTTATTCTTGTTGCACATCTAATCCCTAGGTCAAATCACTGAAGTTTTCCTTCTCCCTATTTGAATTTAGCCTTGGTTATCATGCACATTAGCAAGAAGACCACTATGATACCAAACTTGACCTAGTATACCTATGATACCAACATTATCCAAAATATTTTCTTTGGTTGATGTTGACAGAATTGCATGAAAGAGCATGTAAAAACCATGTATGCAAACACTTAAATAAGAAGCAACATAAAGGAGACCTAAAGACAATGCACCCAATGTTTGATAATTGGTCTCATCCGGTGTGGACTATGTCTCTGGGCTCTGCTTCAGTAGTGGGGAGGCCGCTTCATTCATATCATCAAAAGAAACAAAAAGTACATGGAAAAATACATCATTATACCTTCATTCATATGAGTGACTTGAAAATTGACTGCTCAAATGATAACAATCACAGCACCAGCAGGTCCATCTTGTCCTCTTAAGACTTTTGCCTGTAAACATGACCTACTTCTAAAAAGTTAATTATTGTCTTAAATTTTGTACCCAACAATTAATGAAGAAGATGGGTTTATGCCATGAACCTAAAATATGTTTCTCATATGAAAAAACTGACTACACCATTGCAAACCTTGCAAAATTCTGATTAAATGAGTGTAAATTCGACCACATTCTGCCACATACAATTATGGCCCCTCAGGGAATCTGTTAGATTCCTCACATCATCAAAATGGAATATTCTATGGAAAATTACTTGGGAATATTCCCCCTCTGGAATTATGCCGTCATGGTTTTGTCCTTCTGGTTGGTGGACCTATCAAGGTCCCTTCAGTCGGCGGATTGGTTGGAATGTATATTAATAGGCGTTATTTCGTTGGTGATCGTGGATTTGAAACTTTTGCTTGACCCATTTTAAAATAATACACAGAATACTCCGTAACCGCTGGGGTCGGGTTTTGACTGCCGAAATGTATTAACTGTTAAACCTTTCCGTTGTCGGGTTACCCATCTACCAAGTTTGGAAACATTGGAAACGTTTAACAAAACATGTCCATAACCACCACCATAGGTGTTGGTTGCGTCATTGTTTGAAAAATAACTATCGATTTTTCAAATTGTTGGTTTACCGTTGTTTTTATTATAATATGTCATTTGGGTTGGGGTTTGGTGATTATATCGTTGCCGCCACATTTCAACCACCTATATCATGGGGTTTTTAATCATTTGGTAGTCATGAACCATTTTCCACTAGATATTAACCGTAAATATCACTGCACGCTCAAACAATTGTGTATGTCATTGACTGTCGACGGTAAACATATGTGGTTAATGTTTGAACATGTTTGTTGTTCATATATGTATAAACCATCAAATAATTGTTGCATTAAAATAAACTGTCGACGTATGCCAAACTTAACATTCCCAAAAATCACCAATAAGATTTAAACCATTATTAGCCAAATTTGGTCGGTTGAGGGCCAATTTGGCTACCAAGTGGGTGCCATATGTCACCATCTAATTAGGCCACATGAACCCATACTATTGGCCAACAAACTTCCACCAAATTTTGTGGGGTGTCACCAAATTTAAGTGCGGCTAAATCCCCGCTAGTTTTAGCGAAGGTCCACCAAATTTCTCTATGAATTTGGTCAGACCACCAAACTTAGTGGTGACCAAATTTATCTGGAGCATAGCTAATTTTAGGTCTTTGTGCATGGTTGACCAAAAATTTGACTAGGTGTAACTTCCACATACAAACTCAAATTGAGGTGCCATCTGTATCGTTGGAAATATTGTGACCAGCTCTTCAATCTAGTCATGGTTTCACTATGATCCAAGGAATTTGATTTTTAGGCCATTAAGGACGCACCTGGATCAACTATAAACATTTGCAATTTATTCAAGATTATAAGCATAACAAGCTATACTATATAGCACTATCCGCAATACTTACACTTGCTAATGCTAAAAAAGATTGGGAAATTTTTAAAGGGTTGTGTCACATTCTATTATTGGCCACTAGACATGAGAAAAATGCAATTTAGCTTTAGGAAACTTAAGTGTAAACGTTTATGATTTGCGATAAAATCCATGAAGGGTCTATGAGATAGAGCATTGTCTCTATTGCAACCTTGCTTCCTCGTATTTTTATTAATGATGATTATGTTAAAACATAAAATGCATTCTCTTCTCAATAGGTTTTGTATATTTTTATCACTACTTTCAAAGGCACTACAAAAAAAAATGGTTTTTTAAAGAGATAATTAGATACATAATTCTGATTAAGAAATCGATTAAATAGAAATTTATTCAAACATTTACTACTCAATCCAAGTCACTAGGGTCTGACGATTTTCAAAATGCTTGATTTTGAGATGGTGGAAGCACTAGACTTGAATGGATCTTTGAAACCCATGTACAATATGTAAAAGCTAAGGTGACCCATAAAATAAGAAGAGCTAGAGCAATGACCATAATGATTATCCCTTTAGAATGTTGCATTTCCTTTTTTCTTTACATGGAGACTTTGTTGTAATGTTGTTCCTAAAAATACAATATTTAAACCATGAAAAACCTACATCAAAACCTATCATACCAAACCTTAGAATCTGATTAATTTCACAATGCTTGATTTTGAATGGCAGAAGCACTGGACATGAATGAAGCTTTTAAATCCATGTATAATATGTAAAATCTAAGATGACCCAAAAAATGAGAAGAATGAGAGCAATGACCACAAGGATTAGCCCTTTAGAATGTTGTATTTCATGTTTTCATGACATGGAGACTTTGTTATAATGTTGTTCCTAAAAATACAATATTTAAATCACCAAAACCTACATCAAAACCTATCATACAAAACCTTTGTTTTGAGTTGCAACTTGTACTGTAAATTTATATTTAGTGCAATACAAAAAGGTACAATCTAATTGTTCTATGTTTTGGTCTTTTCACTGGAATCTAGTATTACAATTCTTCATGAGATTGATTTTTCCTTGTTTAAATTTTATTGTTGAAAGCATAAATGGGTTTAGCACCATGACAAGGCTTTGGGGACACTTGGATTGTCTAGAATACACAAGGAAAACCTATAATTTCAACAAATCCATACTAGATTTTTTGTCAAATTGACGGAAAATATACCAAAAAACAACCAAAATATAGAATAGTTAGACTATGTTATACAAAAATAATGGATGAGAACAATGCTCACATTGTCCCATTATTAATGTCCATAATTGTCAAAACTGAAGATATGTGCCCAAAATATTCTTGGAATATGCCCAAAAATCCTTGAAATCTACCTAGAACATCCCTAAAATCTATTTAAAAATGTCCCTCAACTCTACCCAAAACATCTTGGAGTTAGCCAATAAGTCCCCAAATCCACATTAAAATCCCCAATAAGTTGTGAATGTTTTCTAAAGATCTATAAATACTTGAAACACGAGAATGGTATGTATACATCTTTTATTTCAAAATTCAAATCTCATACAACATAAAAATTTATTAATATAATAACTTTTAATTAAACAAATTAAATAGGTTGATGAGGGCAGCTCAATTGGTGATTATTGTGTTATGAAGTAGTATGTAAATTATGATATTCAAAATTCAAATCCCACATGGATCAACCAACAAAAAAAAAAAATTATATAATAAATTTTTTCTAAAAGAAGAAAAAATACTACAAAACATAATTTAATTAGTAATTAGCCAGATCCATCTTAACTCCAGATGTACCCAACGCAAAGAGGAATCAAATCTCTTTTCACTCTAAAAGAAGTTTGCATTACAAGATATTTGATCCCTCTCAACTCTTGGTAGATCCAAAGTTAAGATTGATCTAGTTTAGTTTAATTATTAATTATAATTATAATTGTAATTATTAATTTTACGCTTTTTTATTTTCTTTTAGTTTTAGTTTTATGTAATTTGATTGATCCAAATGTTTTATTGATGTTATTAACTATTTTATTTTTATTTTTTATTTTTTATTTTACTTTGACCAATGTTGGCATTAGTGTGTTTTGCAGTGTTGTTGATTAGCATTGATGTCAACCTAGTAGCATGAGTTGTCGATAGCATGAGTTGCAGATGATTGTTTATGCATATGCTTGTTTAATACATGTATTGACCATGATTGGTTACAGGTGTTAGTGCAGGCACTAGATGGTATTGACTTGTGTGTATATGTTATGGCAGATGAGAATTTGAAGGTTGTGGATCAGCTTGGCTTGTCAGTTTGGAGATGAGTGTGTTAACATTTGCAGGACATGTTGTGCGGGTGTTCGAAGAGTTGCGGAATAGGTTTTGGAAGTTTGGCAAAGGTATGGGCAGAGAAGCATTTGATTTTTCCCTATATGTTTCCCCAATGGTTGGGATGGTGTGTTGTGCACGCGGCTAGAGACCTTTAGCCGCCCTACTAAAGTATTATAAATGGGATTTGCAGTTGTGATCTCCTAGTTGGACGTGTGTGGCTGAGGGCTTGAGCATGAGAAAATCAATTCCCAAGTAAGCCTAAGCATGAATAAAGTATTACCTTGGTATCTGCCCATTGTATTTGTTTGAGGTTGATGTGGTTGAATTCCTGTGTGTGTGTGTGTGTGTGTGTGTGTGTGTCATGTTGAGTGGTGATGTATTGGTTGAGTGAGTGTGTGAGAGAGTGCTACAAGTGCTTTGCATAACTTATTGTACAGTTGTAGATGAGTTGAGTGGTGTGTTTATCAGATTCCATTTTCAAATCAGAGAGAGTGTTGTGTTTCTTATGTTGTGCAGATTACAGAACCGAGTGTGAAACATTCTGAAACGTGGTTCACATGGAGGAGTTGGAGGCATAGAGACTTCACGCTTTACGGAGGCTAGTAAATAGTGATTAGAGGAGGTATATCTCCATTTGTGGTGTCGAATATTACAGTGGTATCTAGGTGAGGCTCGTTGGTTGTGGAGGGTTTTAGTGGATGGTCATCTGTAATGTCATGTGAGTAGAAATTTTCTAGTTGATGGGTGTCAGCAGATTGTTATAAGAGTCAAGTCTTCCAGATGGTGGAGGTCAGGTACTCTATGTACAATTTGTTCAACAATACTCGAAGATCAGAGTAGCACAGCAGCAAGTGGTTTTTTTTCCTTAGAGGGGGGTTTTCCACCAGAAACATGTGTCCTTTTGTGTGCATGTTTCCTTGATGTTGTTCATGGTCTTTTTGCATTACTTAAATGATGGTTCTACATGCTTTATTTGTGATTTTATATTGGTGTAGGTTTTAACCCCATACAGAAATTACCTACATACGAATTCTAAAAACATAAAATAAACAATGGTGAGAGCATAAAACATACAACATAGATATTTTCCCCGGGATCTCGAAACTGAGACTACCAAATTGATTTTTTTCATTATATTCCTTTCAATGTTACAATGCATATATATACATGTCAAAGCGTCAATAAACCCCAATCCATTAACCCTAGATTAGAACATAATCGTAGTTCCCTTGCCCCGATCTACAAAATACCATGGGAAAAAACCATCATGCCCAAAACCATGTGCGAAAACTATGCACAAAACCATAGGTAGGTCTGCCCACCTAATATAGGGTTCAAAAAAAAAATCCCTGGGGTGCTGCCTTGTACCCCGTAGAGGGGGGCTACAACCCCCCCTGTGACCCCCTCGTGTGTGGGGCTAGTCGTGGAAAGAATATAATATACACCCAACAATTGGCTCACTAATCTTTGGGTGACTTGAGAAAAAGAGTTAAAAAATTAATAAACACAAGCTCCCTTCAATCTATTAAGGACCCTGTGAACCTTAAGGACATCAAAGGGGTTTACTCAATCCCTTGTTCCTGTGGGATTCTATACATTGGGTAAACTTGTCACTCCATTAATCTAAGAATTCAAGAGCATGCAATAGGCATTAAGCACAATCGTTCCCGCTCTTTAGTTATTGTTGAACATGCAAAGAAAACTAAGCACCAGGTCTGCACTGGGGATTCTAAGGTCATCGCTAGGATTGATCATTTCCACCATAGGAAGTTGAGAGAGGCCATTGAAATTGGAAAACATGCTAAAAATCTAAACAAGGACAATGGTTGTAAATTGAGTAAGAGTTGGATCAAATCACCCATTGTAAGAAATTAGAATCAGAAATAGAAGAGGAAGCAGAAATAGAAGAGAACGGATCTAGCTAAAAGGAGAAAATGAGGCAAATGTTGAAAATTCCAAGGCAGATATTTGTAACAGCACTGAAGGAAGTCACCATCAAGATCAAGATTCGAAGAATGGGACAAGAAAAGGTATGAGAAACGTAAGGTGTTTTAGGTGTCAAAAATTTGGGCACATAATGAATTGCAGAAGAAAAAAGGCAAACTATTCCCTACAAAATAAGCAGCCGAATGAAGAAAATGCTCAAGCAACCAATCAAGGAAGAATTTTCCCATGAGTCTCTAGGTACAACAAAAAAAATTTATGGGTATTGTTACTTATGTAATGATTTCGATCATAAAGGTGTTGATTGTAGGGCTTATGGCACAAGGAGTAAAAAGCATTTCAACAAAAGATTTGAGCTCTTTCTGCCATTTCTTAGGCAAATTAGATGTTTTGTATGTGATAACTTAGGCCATATGGCCAAAGGTTGCAAGTTGACCATGGCTATCATGGATCCTAGATGGAAGAAAAAGGATCATGATGTGAATTCTTCTAGCATGCATCAAAGAAATCTACAAGTGAAATCCAAAAGAATCTGCAAAAGAAATGAGCACCCAAAAGGAAGAAATATGGTTGTTAAAGTTTAAAAGGAGCAAAAAGAAAATTGAGGCCAACTCAGACTTAGGGGGAGCATAAAGCATAATGTACATAGCTTCAATGGGAGCTCCTCCAAGAAAATGAGGTTCGTTCAGTTTCAACAACAGTTATTTCAAAGACGTTGGTTTGATAGCTCATCTCTGATTTGTTTTAGAAATGGTTCAATTAATGGATCTGCTACAAATCCTTCATCCATGGATAATATTGCTAAATTTGATCTGTGCATTTTGAATGCATATTAGTACCTGCATCAGAACAAAAGAATAGTTATAATCCAAAAAATTAATAATAGAATGGATAAGATTGAAAAATTAATAATAGAATGGATAAGATTGTTGGAATAATTTGAGTCCAATGTATGCCTGAATGACAGAGTGTGATTAGAGGAAAGACTGTGGAACTACTCACTGTGCTTCCACTGCCCATGGAGAATAAGCTTTCAGGTTCAATCGGGATTGGGTATCGGTGGGAATTGTTAATAAAGTTACAATCCAAACCCAAAAGCGGCATCTTGAGCGATACTAGAAGGATACCTCGTTCAAGAAGTCAAGAAATTTGAGTAACTTGCGCGTGGCTCAGTATAGCCAACAGTAGCACGGTATCGACACCTGTATTCGGGTAACTTACGAGTCGCTACATTTTGGGTAACTTAATTTATCGTGGATATCTTACTTTGTTCTATGTTTTTCATCATTAGTATTTTAACTTATTTTTTTAGATGGCTAAATATCCAATCTTGTTCTCAACTTTTCATCGTTAGTATTTTAACTAATTTTTTTTAGATATCTAAATATCCAATTTTGTTCTCCGCTTTTCATCATAAATATTTTAACTGAATATTTTTTAATGTGCAATTTTTAGTTAAGTTGTATTCTTAGATTCAGCACAAGTAGACATGTTTGATTTTTTTAGATGTCTAAATATCCAATCTTGTTCTCTTTTTTTCATCATTAGTATTTTTTTAAATACATTTTGTTTTAAAAGAAATATTCATTCCAAAAATAATGTAATTATAGGTGAAATGGGCACTTTGTATCTATAAAATTATCAATGTGACTTGCCATTACTTTAAAATGTGTAAAAATCTGCATCCAAAACCTTTATTTGTGAATATTTAGATAAATTTTTTGCTTAAAAAATTAAATGGGATATTGATATGAATTTTTAAGTAAATCATTTTGTCTAAAAAATATGTTGATTAAATGGAATATGGATTCCTATTAGAGTGACTTTGATATGATTTTGAGTTCAATGTTACTCATATATATATATATATATATATATATATATTGTTAGTTAAAATCATTTGTCTTTTATTGTTATTTTGTTTTTTTCATTATGATAAATTAAATTTTTTAATATAACTATGTTATTGGAAGACAATTTTTTAATGAAACACAATAAACTTATTGTTGAAGGGTTAATTTATTTTCAACACATCAATTTTGAATAGTAAAATTTTAAACATAATATTTGGTGATTGGTAACATAAAGACCTAAAACGTAAAAAAAAATTGCTAAATAGGTAAAAAGAAATCCAAATTCCAACCCTGATGAACACCACCATACAAAAAGTTGTAAAAAGAGAAAAGGTTTACATTGTATCTTTCCCAATGCCACCCATGAAAAGAATTAAAGTTCTTGAACCAATTGGCTCTGTAGATGACACATTAAAAGAAAAAAGAGAAATTGTTATATAACATCTTGCAAAAAAAGCAATATCACAACAACATTACTTTTAACTAATTTTTGGTCTAATTACATTTATCCAAAACTAATTGCATCATAGCCATACAAAATCAATTAACAACTAATTTAAACTACGCCATAGGGAACGCTAGCTATGCAACCTTGTTTACCCTATTAGAATTGCCCAGACGAAGTTATACATTATTAAGGACGTATCTTGTACGGGATCATTTCTTGGGATTCATTGAACTTTGGAAGCTTCATTAATATTGGACATTCTCCATATTCGTTTATTATGTTTTGTTTAGCAATTGTTGATTTTCTTTTCAAGTTGTTGATGGTCGTTTGGATCCAGAGGATGTGGACAAACGCAACCACGTTGCTTCAGTTCTTGCAAATGAATTGGAGATGTCCCAAAACATATTTTGCAGCTCTCAGATGTCAAATATGTGCCAAGCGCAAAGCCCGTAGTCTGGTGAATAACTTATTAACAACACATTTAAACAAAATTCAATTGATTCATCAAGTGAATGAGAAAGTAGCCTACCGTTTTCAGTGACAAAGAGTAGCCTATCATTAGTCTAAGTTTCTTGGGATATGGTTGGATGCAATGCGATTAGAAAATTGGTGTACGACTGGAAGAAAGCAAGAACAAGTGCATCTTGAAGGTCAATTTGTCATACATGTAGTGTGAAGTGTGATTCATATGTGATGGAATGTTTGAATGATCATTTTACCTATGTGTGTGACTGCCCATGTTAAGACTAATAGTGCATATCTCAGCTTTAAAGGGAAACTACTAATGGTGTGAACCCAAGTCTTCTTAAATTATAGTGTGCACTTTGGAGATAAGTATTACAAGGTGAGTGAAAACTTATGTAGTTCACCTCCGGAGAGAGTGGTAATGCTGAAGAATAATGCGTGTGTTGAGTTTTCTGAATTAAGTGTGTGTGTTAGTGTCATGTGCACATGCTAGAAAGTGCATAGAAGCACAAGTATGTAGAATCGAATGACTATGTGCATGGGCAGAAAGCTATGTTTGTTTTATGTTGGGTCCATCTTATTTGTTGATGGCATAAATTATATGTGATTTGAATTAAGATTGTTGTGATTAGGGCTTTGCAAAGCTAATCATTTTGTGTGCAGAGATTCATAACTAGAAAAGATTTTGGTTAATTGACATGTTCTTTTAACAAGCTTAGCATTTGACAAAGGTCAAAAAATGATCTATATATTACTAATTTTTTATTTGATTTGATCATACAGGGATGTGACTTTAAGATGATTTGTTACTTGATGAGCTGCAGTGACACACAATATGTTTACAATTATTGATGCATAGATATATGTTTGATAACAATGACCTATGATTCTTTATGTTTTGTCTAAAGTAAATTAGCATTCAAAGATGTATTGTTGATGACTTGGGTTTTGCACTATGGATTCCTTGACTTACCTTGTGGATTATTGATTGAACTTATGTTATGTTATCAGTCATATGCCTCACCAATATATGCAAAAACCTAATGTGCTTGCGAACTATGAGTCGAAGCATTGTTGTTTCACCTTGAATGAGTTCTATGTGGCAAAGGATCATATGCATGACATGAATGTTGGATTGGTGATTGTGACATAGGATATTGTTGCCTATCTTATATCTAAAGTTGGTTTTCCTCTAGGATTTCGAGCATGATGATGGTACTTTGAGAAAATTGATGTTACATTAAGATTGGTAGATATTTTTTGAGTTTGTTGTTGTTGTTATGTGTTGGTTATTAGAATTGTTTCTATTGACATGGAGACTTTGATGTTGCTACTTCGGGATAGAGAAGGAATTTGACAATGTTACTATTGTTGTTGCATGTTGTCATGGGTATTGATCTAGCTAGTGTCCTAGGGGGGTTATTGGTTATTTAGTTATGGATACCATTGATGAGTTTATCCATTTTCCATTGATGTCAAAGGGGAAATACTTGAGGAGATTAGTTTCAAAGCTCAGTATCTATTGGATGGATCAGTTGGGGTTCCCATCAATGCCAAAGGGGGGGATTGTTGGCATTGGTGTGTGTTTCAATGTTTTTGGTTGGAATTGATGTCAACCTGGTAGCATGATTTGTCAGTAGCATGAGTTGCATATTATTGCTTATGCATATGCTTGTTTGGTATAGGTATTGGCCATGATTGGTTGCAGGTGTTAGTGTAGGAACTAAATGGTATTGGCTTGTGTGTGGATGTTATGGTAGATGAAGATTTGAATATTGTGGTGTCGCTTGTCTTGTCAGTGTGGAGATGAGTGTGTTAACAGTTGCAGGACATGTTTTCCGGGTGCTAGAAGAGTTGTGGAATAGGTTTTGGAAGTTTGGCAGAGGTTTGGGTTGAGAAGCATTTGATTTTTCCCTGTACTTTTCCCCAACCATTAGGATGGTGTGTTGTGTGTGTGACTGGAGACCTTTATCTGCGCTGCTACAGTGTTATGGGTGTGGCTACAATCATGATCTCCTATTTAGATGTGTGCGGTTGAGGGCTTGAGCATGAGAAAATTAATTCCCTAGTAAGTCTAAGCATGAGTAAAATATTACCTTGGTATGTACCCATGGTATTTGTTCGAGTTCCATGTGGTTGGATTCCTATATATATGTGTGTGCCATGTTGAGTGTTGATGTATTGGTTGAGTGAGTGCGTGAGAGAGAGATAGTGATTTTCATAACTTATTGTACAACTATAGCTAAGTTGAGTGGTGTGTTTATCATAATCCATTTTCAGATTAGAGTGTTGTTGTGTTGCTTACGTTGAGCAAATTGTAGAACCCAATGTGAAACATTCTGAAACGTGGTTCACATGGAGGAGTTGGAGGCATAGAGACTTCATGCTTTGTGGAGGCTAGCACACAATGATTAGAGGAAGATCTCCATCCATGGTGGTGGATAGTCCATTGGTATCTGGGCAAGGCTCGTTGGTTGTGGAGGCTTCCAGCGGATGGTTATTCGTAGAGTCGTGTGAGTAGAAACTTCCTAGTTGATGGGTGTCAGTAGAGTGTTATAGGATTCAAGTCTTCCAGTTGGTGGAGGCGAGCTACTCTATGTAAAATTTGTTCAACAATAACCACCATAAATATTTGTGTCCTCTTGTGTGCATGTTTTCTTGATGTTGTTCATGGTGCTCTTGTATTATTTCTATGATGGTTCTACATGCTTTATTTTTTATTTTATGTTGGCTCACCAATCTTTGGGTGTCTTGAGAGAAAGAGTTAAAATTTTAATAAAAACAATAGCTACTAATTCACCCCCTCTCTCAGTGGTGAGTTCATTTCCAACAACTGAGTCAAAATGTTTACAGGACATTACAACATCTCTACCATATTTGGCCTGAGAGCGCTTCTTGAAAGAGAAAAAGAAAAATATTAATAAAAAATCATTTAAAAATAAATAAATAAACCTTACACAAATTAACTAAACTTAAATATGAATTCAATATAGATTTATATTTTCAAAAGAGAAAAGATACCAATTCAATATAGATTTATATTTTCAAAAGAGAAAGTGTCAAAAACCTACATTGCGACTTTTGGAGATTTTCTTTAAAGTTTCAGGTTAGCTATGACACTAATGATTAATTATTTCTCCCTCTTGTAAATGGATCATAAATATAAGAAGAGGAAAATATAAATCTAAATAAATGGATCGTAAATATAATGAGAAAATAATGGAAATCTAAAAAAAAAAAAAAAAACTGATTTTTCTTTTGATGTAATTAAATTTTTAATTGTAATGTTATTTAGAAACTAAGAATATGGATAGTTATTAGAGATGGAAAATATAAATTGGGTAATATTTGACTTTAAAAAATAGAAAGTCTTTAAATTTGCATGGGGTTAGACAAAAATTAATAATGAAACAAAAACAGTAGATATCTCTGAAGGACTCAATATTCTCAATAGTGACAATGTTTGAACAATGGTAATTATTAGAGACTCAATGGAAATCATTAAAGCCCTGATGTCACAAAATACTCTTGTCAATCTAAAACTTACCAAAATATGTCAACCAACCATATTAGCAGGACTTGGATTTGATTACATATCCTACTACTAGATATTATAGGTGTTAAACCTACAAGCCAACCATCAAGCAAATTATGGGGTGCAAATACAAGGACATAAATGGAAAAAATGGGGGGGGGGAATCCATCTCCACATGCTCCCCTCCCATGACGTGCTAAGGTATAACAAATGGATCTCCCTTCCATCATATCTAATAAGTCTTATGGGTGTTGCTATAGTAGGATTTTAAATGGTCTCAACTCCCCCTCTTCATATGTATCTCTCCTCACCTTTCTCCATAAATAAAAATACCTTAGTGACCATGACTTCTTTGTGTGGGATTAACTAACTTATGATTCAAGTATTTTCATTTTATACATTGAAGGCAACTTAATAGAGAGGAACAATAGCTCAGGGGTAAATTTGGATGATATTACTCAATCTTGCTAGATCGATTGAGTGTTTTCACTCCTCTTAGTCTCCTATTGCCAACTATTCTAACAACCTTGAATTGAGAAGCATTGTGGAGTATTGTTATTGTTGTAATGGTTGTTTGTCCTTAATGACATCAGAGGTTTAAGTAAGGGACTTCAACAATTTGAAAGAGAAGTAGCAATGATTCAAGGAATCATGGCATCCTTGGTGTCACAATGGGAAAAGTCGAAAGATAGATTCAAGGAAACAAATTTAGCTAAAAATTGGGTCATTAACTAATTCTCTTTATAAGCAAGGGGCCAACTACTTAGTTTGATGGATTAGGAAATTGAATCTTAGGCATCCATAACCATTTTTACGCTAAAGCAACTAGAAATGGCATCCACCTTGACATTACTTTGATTCCCAGTTGGGTGGATAATGGTGCACTTGGACCTCCCTTTTAGAGGACCTAGTCTCCGCCCCTCTTGACATTAGTGAAAACTCCTCAATTTATTACTCCTGTGGATGACCTAACATTTTAAAGATTCTAGCCTTGATCTTGCTTATAAACACTTCAGAGCTATTCGATGTTGATTCTATGGATTTAGGTGCAGTTTTTAATACTATTTATAGCCTTGAGATGAATCAAAATGAACATCTAACAATTTAATTGGATTTGGCTACTTAAGCACTTGATGGAAGTTAATCTTGGTTTTTATTTTTAAAGTAATTCTCTGAATTTTTTTTCAAATAGTATTCTTACTAAGATAGTTTATAATGGAATACACCTAAAAAAAATAATTTAAATAATTAGACAAGTATTCATAACATTTTTTTGAAAGGCTAGTACCCATTTCTATATTTTAGGAATTAACCACGTAGAAACATATATGTTTTTGTATCTATATATTATAAAGCTCATCCATATCCCTTTTAATGTAAAATTTAGCCATTAATGTGGAAAAAATGGATAGTTAATAACTATTCACACTTGCAAACAAAATTATGTTTAAGTTGCATATTCAACCCTAACGTTTTCACTTAGTTGGGATTGTTTGATAATATATGTAATTATTTGAAAAGTTACTTATTTGGTTGTGTGCATCCTCATTATGATAACTAAAGTGATTTACTTGTAAATTAGAGCAATAGCAACTAAATTTCTAGTCCTCAGCTAATAAAGTAAGGCTCTAACCCAAGGCAAACATTATGGGCATCAATTATGCGCTAAAGAAGATATGTTCTAAACACGGCAACAAATACTAATAACTTAGAGATGATTTGATTCATGTGTAAGATGAACAATGAAAATCAAGGGCTTTGTTAGGTCATTATGTTACATATAAGATTGACGTTGTTGTATTATTTAGCTCGTACAATATATATATATATATATATATTTATATATATATATATATATTTATATATTTATATATATATATATAAATTGAAATTTTGTGAGCCTCTACAAAGTTAATCTTACTTTTGATATTTTCGTAGGATTGCTGACGTCTTCAATGCCACTGCATTAGGGCTCCAAAGCTTAAAGCACCTGCTGTAGCAATTAAAAACCCCAGGACAATCCCCTCCCTGATGGAAGTAGAGTAATGAGCAATTGACCGGATCATAGATCTTGTAACATTTTAGCTATGCTTACCCCAAAACCCAATGCCTAAATAAGTTTTTCTACGTTGTCACACAATTTTTTCGAAGGAGCAGCTATGAAAAACCCAACTGCATTGCAAATTTCCCCTCTACAAGTCGAATATTGGAATCTCCTCGTGGCTCAGACACATACAGATCTCAACACAATAAGGAAACAAGCACAGGTGGAGAAACAATCGCTCAATCTGTTGGAGGTAGTACACACCTAGGACCTTCATTACTGGCACATGCGGACACTTAGTTAGAGCATGGGACTACATGCAAGATCCTTTCCACATGATTTACTCCCTGATTTGATCCTTCTTTAACTCCGCAACTGGCTAGTTCTCTCCGAAACTTGGTGTAGGTGTTGAGTCCTCTCACTGATCACCATTATGGTGCATTACCTTGGGATCTTCACCCAGTAATGCTATATCATGAGCATTGTAACCTATTTTCTAAATGAATCATTCTTTTTTTCTTTCAATTCTTTTAGTGTTTTTGCTCTGCAAAGCTGTGTGTTCAACCTTTACTAGCTAGATTCATCTGTGCAGGTTTTCTAACACATTTAAATGGTATCAGAGCCCACACGTTGCTAGATAAAAGGTGCACCAGTACTTTATTTTGCAAGTATTACAGCTTGGAGATCGAAGATCGACATAAAAATGGAGTTTCCAAAAGCATCAATCCTAACACCGTACAACTATCACGAATGGAAGAACCAAATGGCTCGATACCTTCGTCAGAAAGGGTTGTACAAGATTACCATGGCTACAGAAGTGGAACCCACTTCAGCCATAGAGAAATCCAAGTACCTCAACCGCATGGATGAGGCCCACGGATCCATATGCATGTGCATCTCCCCAGAGTTGTAGTTTCATCTATCTGCCTGCAATACTCCCAATGAGATTTGGAAAAAGGTTGAAGAAATCTACAGGAAACAGGATGAGATGAAAGGACATCTACTCGAAGTGGAGTTTCTCTCATTGGATCCACGAAACTATGACAGAATTCAAGACTTCTTCACCAAATATAATGATCTTTTGCTACAACTCAAGGGTTGTGGAATTGACAAATCCAAGGAGGAGAGTCGCCAAGTTCTCTCTATTATGTTAAAGCTCGGACCAGAATACTTCGTCTTTGTGTCTACATTTCATTCAGTAAGGCTCGCAACAAGTAAAACCTACACTATGCCTTCTCTCAAAGAGTTCATGGAGTCCCTTACTTTTGAGCAAGAAAAACTCATTGGCATGGGAAATTTCAAACCTCCAAAAGCGCATGCACTTGTTGTGCATGATGGAAGCCACAATAAAAATCACAGATCTGATTCAAATCAGCAAAATCAGCAGCAAAAAGACAAGGGAAAAGAACATTCCCATCCAAATAAGGAAGGGTACACCAAGCCCTTTAATGACTCCTCCAGCTCCAGAAATGAGAAAGGGAAGAAAAGAGACAAATACACCTACTGTCACCGAGGATTCCATCCAGAATCCTCCTGCATGAAGAAACAAATTGACCAAATGGCAGAAATCCATCAGAAGCACAACCTTGGGGACCACATCCCTCAAGGCACCTAGAAGAAAACTGAGGATCCGCCACACGGGAAAGGTAACAATTTTCATGCTTTAGTTGCAATTAATTCTTCCCCTGATGCATGGATTATAGATTATGGTGCATCACATCATATGGTTGTTGCAAAAGAATTCTATTCCTCTTTGGATGCATGCAAAGGACATACCATCCTCATGGGAGATGACTCACCTATTGAGGTCACCGGAAAAGGTAGAGTGGAAATTTTACATGGAAGCTTTGAAGATGTGCTTCATGTTCCAAAACTTTCGGTAAACCTGCTTTCAGTTTATCAAATCACTCATTCCGGCACCATAAAGAGAGTGGAATTCATTCTAGATGCAGTGAACATATATGACCTACATAGCAGCTCCAAAATTGCAACCGATGAGGTAAACAATGGAGCTATACTCTATACATTTTCTGAATTTATTGAATCTGAATCCTCCTTATTGCTTACACATGTTGATGATAGTAGTAGGCTTTGGAACGAGAGGTTTGGTCACTTAAATTACAGGTATATGCAACAGCTAAGCAAGCATGAGATGGTGGAAGGCTTGCCAAATATCTGTTTCTCCAAAGGAGTTTGTGAAGGGTGTGTCCTTGGCATACATCCTAGAGAAAAGTTTGACACCGGCAAGACTCAGAGAGCATCCTCTCCTCTAAATCTGATCCATAGTGATCTCATGGGGCCTTTTCCTTATCATTCCATCAACAAAGCAAGGTATGTGCTTACATGTATTGATGATTTCTCACAATATACTTGGTTGTATCTTCTTAGGGCCATATCTGAAGTTTTTGCGCACTTTGAAGATTTCAAAGCACTAGTTAAGACACAGTCAGAGAGAAAGATCAAAGCCCTTCGTACAGACAATGGGGGGGACTATGTTAACACAACACTTCAGAACCTTTGCCTTGAGTCTGGCATACAGTTACAGCACACAGTTCCATACACTCCGCAGCAGAACGGAGTTGCTGAGAGAAAGAATCGATCTCTCAAAGAGATGGCTTCCTACATGCTGCATGCTAAGTCACTACCTCATAAGCTATGGTTGAAGCACTTAATTGTGTTAACTACATCCAGAACATATCTCCTCATAGGTACGTCAAGGATCAGACCCCCTTTGAGGCTTGGAGCAGCACTAAACCATAGATCACCCACTTCCGTGTTTTCGGCTCCCGAGCATGGGCCAGGATCCCCTCTGAAAAGAGGAAAGCTCTTGATCCACAGAGAATTGAGTGCATCTTTTTTGGATACCCTGATGGTGTGAAGGGATATCGACTCCTGATTTCCTCTACGGACAAGCTCATCATTGAGCGAAGTGTCAAATTTGAGGAAAGTCTCTCGCATGCACCTCAATTGCCGCATGCAAACACCTTTTATCTACCTCATGTTCGAGACGATGACTCAGTACACTCTGATGTAGATATAGAGCATGTAGATGTCGAGGTAAAGCATGCATATGCAGAGACAGAGTCTTCACATACAAATCCAGTGCATGCATATGATGATCCACATCCAAGCCCAGATCGGGCTTCCAACAGTGAATCAACTTCCCCTGTCATAAATCAGAGAACAAGGAGCTTATGTGAGATATATGCACAAGACTACCCAGCTGCTAGAAATGGTCTTGTGGAGGATAATTTTGATCCATGGAGGACTAGCTCAAAGTTTATTGAGCCTCCTCCTACCCTCACTGCCACTAAACCAATGCCATCCTGGCATTGTCATTTGGTTCAGTCTTCTGATCCACAGTCTTATGCTGAGGCTGCTGGGCATCCCTCTTGGGAGTCCGCCATGGAGGAGGATTATAACTCCCTCCTCGAGAACCAAACCTGGGATATGGTCCTCCTTCCTTCAAGAAGGAAACTTGTTTGATGCAAATGGGTCTACAGGACCAAGAGTGCTGCAAATGGGCAAATCACGAGATAGAAAGCTAGGCTAGTAGCCAAAAGCTTCCAGCACGTGCATGGCATTGATTATGATGAGACCTTTGCTCCAGTAGCAAAAATGGATTCCATACACCTTGCACTTTCCATTACGGCTACCCAGGGTTGGGAAGTACATCATATGGATGTGAAGAATGCCTTTCTTCACGGAGACCTATCTGAGGAGATCTACATGGAGCAGCCACATGGCTTAATTCAGGATTCATCTTTGGTCTGCAGACTAAAGAAGTCTCTCTACGGCCTTAAGCAGGCCCTGAGAGCTTGGTATGTGAAGATGGATTCTTTTCTCTTATCACAAAACTTCGAAAGATGTAAGTCTGATCTGAATGTTTACATGCTCAGGACACATGATTCTCTTCTTATCTTAGTTTTGTATGTGGATGATCTCCTGATCACTGGTACCTCGGCTTCAGCCATTGCTGCAGTCAAGAGGGCCTTGCATGATAGGTTCTTAATGACAGACATGGGTCCATTACACTTCTTTCTTGGTCTTGAGATCAGCCAGGATGCCACAGGCATAAAATTCTCTCAAGCTAATTATGCACGGGATCTCTTCGAGTGATTTCACATGACTAACTGCAAGCTAGCACCGACTCCTTTTCTGTCTGGGGTCCACCTTGAGGATGGAGGTGACACTCCATTAGTTGACAGTACTCTCTACCGACAACGAGTGGGGAGCTTACTGTACCTCACCCACTCCAAACCAGATCTCTCATATGCAGTAGGGGTAGGTTCCAGATACATGCATGAGCCGCATGAGCTACACTGGAATTTTGCCAAGCGCATCCTCCGATATGTGCAGGGCACCATCACCTTCGAGATTCACTATGCAACAGGCACTGCATTGAATCTCCTTGGCTTCACAGATTCTGATTGGGCGAGCAACAACATTGATCGCAAGTCCACCTCCGGATATTCACTCAGTCTAGGATCTGGCCCTATCTGTTGGTTGAGCAAGAAGCAGGCTACTATTGCTCTCTCTTCAACTGACGTTGAGTACAGAGGAGTAGTCAACATCACCATTCAGGGTCTTTGGCTACAACACTTCCTCACTAAGTTGGGCGTCTAGTTCCACCAGCCCACTATCATCTGGTGTGACAACCAAAGCACTCTCAAATTTTGCAGGGATCCAGTACAGCGGCAGTGGACGGAGCACATAGAGATCCATATGCACTAAATCAGAGACTTAGTACATGATCGGGTCATTGATTTGCAGTTCTATCCTTCAGCAGAACAGACTGCAAACATCTTCACCAAGACATTCACTGAGCAGAAGTTTCGCTCTCTGTGCGATTGTCTTGGAGTGAAGGACACAGTTGCTTAGCAACTGTCTTTTCTTCCTCTTTTCTTTTGATTACATTGTATTTTGAGGGGGGGGGGGGGTGGGGTTCCCATGAGGTTTTCCCTCTTTCCTCAAGTTTAGTTCAAGTTGCATTGTATTTTGGGTGACCTTTGGCCTTAGTTGCCAGGGCCCATTTTCCATTTTTCCCCATAGTGGTGTTCAGGGGGGGTGTTGGAGGTACTACACACCTAGGACCTTCATTACTAGCACATGCGAACACTTAGTTAGAGCATGGGACTACATGCAAGATCCATTCTGCATTATTTACTCCCTGATTTTCTCCTTCTTTAACTCCGCAACGGGCTAGTTCTCTCCGAAACTTGTTGTAGGTGTTGAGTCCTCTCATTGATCCCCACTATGGTGCATTACCTTGGCATCTTCACCCAGTAATGCTATATCATGAGCATTGTAGCCTATTTTCTAAATGAATCATTATTTTTGTTCTTTCAATTCTTTTAGTGTTTTTGCTCTGCAATGCTATGTGTTCAACCTTTACTAGTTATATTCATCTGTGTTGGTTTTCTAACACATTTACACAATCTACAACAATGACGATGGTTTTATTCCTTCTTGTAGATTTCTTAGTGTCATCCATGCCACAGGATCCTTCAACCTCTCCCACAAAATCACCCATGACCTCAGCCCCCACCATTTTCGCCTCCCCTCCCACCACCACAGCTACTGCACCCACCATTTGTACCTGCTTTTGTTAACTATTGTTAATTTCCTGTAAAAGTAAGAAGTATGAGTTTTGCTTTCCTTGATATTTTGATGGAGTATAACCCCTCTTTTATGTATGAATGCACCTAACATACAAACCCATGGTTGGATTAGGCTACAGGATGCTCCTAAAATTTCTCTGCTAAGTCTGGAGAAAAGAAATATATAACAAAACGAAAATGCACCCCACACAGTGAATCAACAATGTGGATGAGTATAATAGATTGTGAAACTATTGAGTTTGAGCCACTCAAAGAAGGAAAAACACATTTTTCCATTAATCTAGATGGGTGATATCATCATCCACACATAAATATCCTTCCTTTCCTTTGATATTTTATCCTTGTTCATGAATGGTAGTTCCACGAGTGCACCATTATTAGTGATTATGATCCAACATTATCACTTTTGTGATTGTCTTAGATGTTAGGGTTGTCTTGGTAGGTGGTCTTCTTGCGAGGTCAGGAAGGTATTAAGGAAGATTTATTTGACTATGGGTTTCCCATCTATCCACTTTTACCACCTTTTTATTGTCTTAGATGTTAGGGTTGTCTTGATAGGTTGTCTTCTTGCGAGGTCGGGAAGGTATGACAAAGCATGGCTAATGACAAGATATGACTTATACTGAAATATTAATGTCCAACATCACTCTCACTATCATATACTTGAAAAAGCACATTGATGAATCAAGTCCATTATGAGGTTGAGTTCCTCTTCAAGGCTGAAGGCTGAAGTTACCCTAAGAAAAATGAGTCATTTGCAGATAACGAAGGAGTCAAATCTGATGTGTAGTTTATTTGTCTCTACCCGAGGATATAAATATCTAAATAAATTCTTGAATGGATTTATTTCTATAAAAATTGATGTAATATACATTGTTATCGAAAATCTTGGGTTTTGAGATCAAATAAGTCAAGAATGATGGAGTCAACTGAAATAAATTCTGAGTATCTAAGGTCAAAATATTGTTGTTGCTAAATTGATTTTGAGAAAGCAGAGGTACTTGGTTTAAAGAGTCTAAGGATAATCATTGATCAAGTCATTGTGTGGTTGATTGATTAGAATGATAAAGCTCATCTCACATGCAAAGAGCATATTGTCTCTAGGGTTTAGACATTTAGACATTGATCTAGGATTCGAAAACCCTAGTTGGAAAAAAGTGCATCGAGAAGAAACCCTAGGGTTCAAGGACAAAACCCTAGGATTGGATGTTTCCGCTTAAAGAAGAATCCCCAATCCTAGCAAGGAGGGAAAGAAATCATAATGATGATGAGGATGATAAATTCGAAATGGATGCAAGGAAGCTAAGATCAAGAAGGAGTTGACTTTCTTCTCAAAACATAAGTATTTTATATATCTCTTCTTGGATTATTATTATTGTTGTTTTTACTAGTAGTTAGTCTATTGTCTTTATATCTTGTGTTTGGTTGTAATTGTTCTTCTATGACCTCCTAAGGAGGATTGTAGGTACATAGTAAAGGTTTCCTAGGATTTTACAATAGATGGAAGAAGTGGAAGAACAAATCAAATCATGTGACAAGAATAATCTTCCTAAATCATGTTGAGAAATGGCAACAAGAAATTCCAGTTAATTTGTCATTGAATTAAACTAAGAATTAAAATCGAATTCTATTCTCATAGCAACTTGTAAATAGTTAATTAAGTTTAATTAACCTAATTAACTTAGGAATTTCGAGTTGGAAGTATTTTTGTAGTCATGTATATGTTCTCCCTAAGTTTTAGGGCCCAGTATGAGTTTAAATTGAGTTCGAAATTATCTGCCTTTGATCACCTCCATTCTTCCTGAGGCCCAAGTTCTACTTTTTTCTATCTTAACCGAGATTTGCACTTGTATACCTTGACCAATTTTTGCACTTTCCTTGACTGAGTTCTACACTTTCTTTGTCTACTACTTGGTCGAGTTTGGTGAGAAAATGAAGGATAGGTTACTCCTATTTATACTTGTTCAATCATTGAACCGTCGTGTCTTATTGGAGGGGGGAAACTTTAGCATAAGGAGGTCAACTTGTCCTGGATGGGGTCGACCTATCATCATTTATATTTTTAACATTGATGTATTTCTTCTATTGGGGATGTGATCTATATCTCACAAGGAATGCATGAGCTTTAACAACTTATTCAATCAAAATGCATCTTGGTGTCCCTTTCAATCTTTACTTTTATGTCCTTAGCCACATCATCCCACTTTGTAGGTGTAGCACAAATTCGATAGAAATACATAAACATTCAGTATTTTCGATATATAAGTCAAAAGGGTATTCTAATGCATTTTTCCTGTCTCAATATTTTTGTGAGCTCTGAGCAAGATGCTCTGAACTAAATTAACATCAAAATCCAATAGCATCCTTTTGATGGAGTTTTGTGCCTCATCAAACCGGGTAGCATGAATGAAAATATTAAATAAGCTTACACAATGGATCAACAGCAGTGTAATACAGTGATATCTAATCATGCAAATGGAATATTTCCAACTTTGTTCCATCATTCGTATGCAAATTTGTGCTCATAAAGCAAATGAAGGAACCACATCTTTTGTACAGATCATTAAATATGATTTGCAAACTTTGTAACCCAACATATAGTATGCATGTCTATAAGCACAATTCCCACATAAATATCAAAACTCATATTCACTTCTAATTATGCAATCATGGAATACCCTACCCTTTTGCAAAGCTTGTAAAATGAACATGTTGGAAGAAAGCTCACCATAGTGACTAGATTGAATTCACATATGCCATAGACATATGGTTTAAGAGAGTCAAAGCCTCATTTGTTTTTCTATTCTTTGAATGCCAACCTTTTTACAGTTACTGAAGGATGGTCAACACAATGACTCCTTGGTCAACCATGATTGTCCTTGCATTAATGACAATATCTCAAATAGTCTCTCCCATGCTTGACAATTAATTTTAACATCAATGAAAATATTGTCCAACATATAATGAAATGGGGACGTTGTTGGATTGTTGGCCTCATCAATCTATCTAGCCCAAAAATGTTTCGCCAAACATTCAAAATTGACAAAATGATAGTTCATGATGATAATTGAGGTAGAAGCTACAATTTTGAAATTGTTCCATGAGAGGATTGTTTGTCGAAGATAGAGTTCACTCTCTTTTTAGAGGCATAACAAATATTAAACACCACGATTTACCTGATATTTTAGCACATATTAATATTTCAATATTTAATCCTCCCATACCTTCAACCAGCCTAAACAATTAGTCCTAAGTTTT
Organism: Pinus taeda; assembly: GCA_000404065.3. Classification (NCBI taxonomy): domain Eukaryota; kingdom Viridiplantae; phylum Streptophyta; class Pinopsida; order Pinales; family Pinaceae; genus Pinus; species Pinus taeda. The sequence continues at coordinate 186,023 of APFE030664233.1, forward strand.
CCTAGTAATGATGGCAAACCTTCAACCTCCATGAATGGTGGTGGAATTTAACTCATGATAAGTATGGCATGAACAAATTTTTGAATTGAATTCAAAATAAATAATAATATGAGTAATCGGTCAAAAGATAGTACCAGAATTGAATTAGAGTTTGGATATATTATTTTTAAAAATTTATGTGAAAAATACAAAATTTGTATAAAGTAGCAAGATATAATTAGACCATGTGTCACAACGTTAAATAGAGTCATATACAAAAGATGAGCATTTCAAGGAGGTGTATCAACAACTACAGGGCCAAATTCATGTAGACGATGGTGATAGCACAATTGACTATCATCTCAAGAACAAGTTACTCTACAAGTTGGGCAAGCTATGTATTCCTAAAGGTGAGTGACTACAACTAATAAGAGAGGCTCACACCTCCAATTTTGTAGGGAATTTTTGTGATGGGAAGACAATTTCCAATTCGCAGAGGTATGTGTACTAGCACAGGATGCAGGAAGATGTAGCTAGGTTCATTAGAGAATGTATATTCTATTGTACTAGCAAGTCCGGTAATAGGAAAAATGGTTGATATCATCCCTTACATGTACCCATTCATTCTTGGAAAGCATTCCATGGACTTTGTGGGAGGTTTACCAACAACCGAGAAGGGACATGACTACTTATTTGTGGTAGATGACAAGTATAACAAGATGTGCATTCTCATGCCCTGTAAAAAGGCCATTAGGGGGGAATAAGTAGAAAACTTGTTCTTTGAATAAGTCTAGGTGCATTTTAGGATACCAAGGAACATCATTTCAAATAGAGGCACCAAATTTCTTAGGCTATTTTGGACTTCGTTGTGAGAAAAATTAGACTCAAAATTGAAAAGGTCTACAGCATTCCATCCATATATATATGGGAAAACAAAAGTAGTCAATAGGACTTTGGTACAACTTTTGATGGGATATGGTATATACATAACACTCCTACAACAAAGTTGTCCACACTTCAACTATTAAGTCACCATTCAATACTTGCTCTAGACATTTCCCCACCTTCACCTTTGGATATAGTATATGGGTAGAAATGGGGAGTGAGGGAGGATCTCACAGGGGATGCTTTAAGAGTAGAAAAAATTGTTGATAATATCAAGCAAGTCTATTTACAAGTACAGGATTTGTTGACGAAGTCACGGGAAAATACAAGGCTAGGCATGATCAACATAGGACAAAGTGGTCATTTAGAATGGGAGATATTACAATTGAACAAGGAGAGGCTATAGGGAGGCTCTATGATATGGTCCTTTCAAGATGCCAGAAAGGTGGTAGATATTGCCTATAAACTTAGTCTACCCCATTACATGTGTATTTACTCAGCAATGAATATGGAAAATATCAAACTCTATGAGCCTTCCATAGTGGATTACAAAGAGGAGCAAGTCCTACTTTCCACCCAGAACTTAGCTCTATATTCTTAAGAAAAGTTTGTTGAAAATAGCAACAAGAAATGATAAAAATAGCACTGCTATAAATAGCCGTTTGGGTACCAGTGCTGGATTGAGCAATAGGGAATAAAAAATGGAAGTGCTAAAAATAGCATTGCTATTTTTAGCAGTTCGGAATGGATTCCTATTTTAGTCAGTCCCTAAACTAAAATAGTGAAGTAAAATTTGAATTTGAACTTAACAGTTGTTTGAAAATAAATTAATTAATTCACCATGAGTTAATTAGTTGTAAAAATTCAAATTTGAAGTCTATGTGGGGACATGCAACAATTTCTCCATTAATTAAGGAATTTATCCATTAGTTAAAGAGATAAGGATGAGTTCTAATTTGAGTTGTAATTTAGTTGGCTCAGTTAACTGAGTCAAGTCCAGTTAGATTGATTTAAACAGTTTGTTTAAATTAATGTGAGTTCAGTTAGTTAATGCATGCTTGCATATCACTATTGCACTTCAGATAACTAAATATTCTCTCATGAATAACTCATGCATGTCAGTTCAGACAGAAACCCAATTGAGATCAGAGGAGGGACAGTGTACTATCAGTTGGATGGATTTTTCCTATAAAGGAAACTCATCCATGGAGAAGGATTTACCTCCTTCGGGATTGCGCAGTTAGATCAGAGATTAGTGAGTGTGTGAAGAGGCCAATTCACACATGTGGCTTCACTGGACCCCAAGAAAAATTGCGCAAAGAAATAAGAGGCTTGGAGGGTAGAGGAGAAGGTTTGAGAGAGGCCTTTGATTGTCTATGAGCAGCAAAGGAATTGCAAAGAGAGCATGATAGCTTGTGAGCTTATTCTTTTTGTAATCCAGACTATATTTCCACTTGTATGATAATACAGATTTGGGGTTTTAGGCTAAGGCTTTCCCCAGGTTATTTCTTATGTTTTATGTGTGATTGATTTCTCCTTGTCAGTTATATGTGTTCTATTGATCTTGCTCATATTCAATTAAGCTTCTGCAAAGTGTTGTAGAAGTAGATCTTGTATTGTGTTTTAGTATATTGCATAATCTGTTGATATATAGTGGGAATTTCTACATGGTATCAGAGAAAAGGTGATCAAAGCGAAGAACAATATACTAGAGGAGATTTCGAAGTTTTGAGTTTTGGGCCGTGAGTTTTCATAGCAGATCTGAAAATTTTGTAGCAGATTTGGATTCATTCCAGAAAAATACCCAAATTCAAAAAAAAAAATCAGCGGAATCGAAGTTCAGATGAGGGAGATATCGCTTATTTAAAATCAGCTCTTTTTCCAGAAAATTTCGTGACAGCGGGAAAGATGAAACAGATTGGTGTGCTAGCCAAGAACCTGTATGCTCTTGAGGTTCAAGATGCATGCAAAGCCTTGAGGAGCAAGGCAAAGGTTGAGACTTGGTGGTTGAGAGGGAGAGTACATTACCTCTCAACATGGGGCACCAAAATAAGTCTCAGACAATTGTGGAGGAGCCACAATTGGTGAAGCAGCTTCAGGAGGTTGTTGAGTAGCCACAATTGGAGAAGTTGAGAGGAGACCGAGTGAAGGCATCCACTCATGAAGAGACCTCCAGTAGGGGGAAATTTCGAGCCAAGTGGGCAGATGGATCACATGCAGCCATACCTCCAGGTGTGAGGTGGGGCGATGTGACATGATAGTCCCAAGAAGGCTGAAATAAGGGCATGATTCTCGAGGTACCCAGCCTCTTGGATTAGACTTTGCTACGGAAGCCCTGATGAGGAGTAGCAGGGCTGGCTGAGTGGGAAGAGACAAATGCGGATGGAGCGGCAGAGAGAGCTACAGTGCAGGAATCCCAACACAGTGCAGAGCTAGTAGGCTACAACAATTTGAGAGGCACACTAGTGTTGCACTAGTGTAGGATGGCACATAGAGGTGTGCAATGGTGCGAGATGCATGGAGTTTTGCGGCAGCTCAGAGGTCAGAGAGGGAGCACTTGTCACGGCAGATGGAGCTTCAGCATCAGAGGATGTTTCTAGCCCAAAAAAGAGGTAAGTTGGGAGTTTTTTTTGTTTCTAGAGTTGCTGGAGTAACAACACTCGGAAGAATTGTTGCATGCAGAACATTCCAAAGGTTCGAGATCAGGTTCGAGTTGAATGTCTTTCTTGTTGAGAGGGAGTGTTGAAAATAGCAACAAGAAATGCTAAAAATAAAAGTGCTAAAAATAGCACTATTATAAATAGCAGTTTGGGTACCAATGCTGGATTGAACAACAAGGAATAAAAAATGGAAGTGCTAAAAATAGCATTGCTATTTTTAGCAATTCGAGATGGATTCCTATTTTAGTCAGTCCCTAAACTAAAATAGTGAAGTAAAATTTGAATTTGAACTTGACAGTTGTTTGAAAATAAATTAATTAATTCACCATGAGTTAATTAGTTGTGAAAAATCAAACTTGAAGTCTATGTGGGGACATGCAACAGTTTCTCCATTAATTGAAGAATTTATCTATCAGTTAAAGAGATAAGGATGAGTTCTAATTTGAGTTGTAATTAGTTGGCCCAGTTAACTGAGTCAAGTCTATTTAAATTGATTTAAACAGATTGATTAAATTAATGTGAGTTCAGTTAGTTAATGCATGCTTGCATATAACTGTTGCACTTCAGATAACTAAATATTCTCTCATGAATAACTCATGCATGTCATTTCAGACAGAGACCCAGTTGAGATCAGAGGAGGGAAAGTTTACTATCGGTTGAATGGATTTTTCCTATAAAGGAAACTCATCCATGGAGAAGGATTTATCTCCTTCATGATTGCGCAGTTAGATCAGAGGTTAGTGAGTGTGTGAAGAGGCCAATTCACACATGTGGTTTCACTGGACCCCAAGAAAAATTGCACAAAGAAATAGGAGGCTTGGAGGGCAGAGGAAAAGGTTTGAGAGAGGCCTTTAATTGTCTATGAGCAGCAGAGGGATTGCAGGGAGAGAAAAAATAGCTTGTGATTTGATTCTTTTTGTAATCCAAACTATATTTCCACTTGTATGATAATACAGAGTTGGAGTTTTAAGCTGAGGCTTTCCCCGAGTTATTTATTCTGTGTTATGTGTGATTGGTTTCTTCTTATCAGTTATATGTGTTCTATTGATCTTGCTCATATTCGATTAAGCTTCCGCAAAGTGTTGTAGAAGTAGATCTTGTATTGTGTTTTAGTATATTGCATAATTTGTTGATCTATAGTGAGAATTTCTACAAAGTTAACAAAGGATACAATTTTTCATTATAGGTCTAGAACTACAAGGCAAGGATAAAAATGCCTTTGGTAAATTGGGTTGAAAGGACAACTTCCAGGCAAGGCTAAATGGTACTCCAAGGAAAAAGTAGAGGAAAAATTCCATCACCTCATTCAATAAATATTTTGGAGACTAAAAGCCTCCCAAAATGGGGAGGTGTGATCTCTATTAGATCACTATATAATTTTTCATCCATCTCAATGCTTTTAGAGTGGAAATTTTGAAGAAATCATCTTGCAAGAGTAGTTTTATTGGTGGTACCCAATTTGGAGAATTAGGGTCTAAAACCTTTTTGGGGTCAATTTGAGGCCTTAAACAAAAATTTTATGTGGTAAAAAATTCCTTCTTAAGTGATGGACCCTTTGACGCTATTTTTCACATACATATCTTTCCAATAGTGTAATAAATGTGTCAATGAGAGTTTAGATGCAAAAGTTATGCCTCTTAGAATTTGACCTATCATGATTGACCGTCATAATTGGAAAAGGGTCTAGACACATGAATACTATGAAGAAGACTCTATAAGGATCAAATTTTTAGCTCTAATTGAGAGTTCAACGAGTCAAACTTAAACCCTAATTAGCTATTGGGCTATGTTATAATCAGGCCACTCGGAGGAAAAGAGATTCCATTAATTTTTTTATTGTATCTCGTTCCATAGTAGAGCAGAACAACTTGGTAGTAGGAATGAGAAACCATAACAAAGGGATTTTTTGTTTTGTAGCAACCAATGGACCACAAGTCTCAAGCAACTCCATGGAGATTACCTTCTCCTTTGTACTTGTACTTTTTCCATTTCAGAGAAAAGAGAGTTGAGCAACCTTACCTTCCCATTGGCTTTTGGTCCAAAAGGGTTCCTAGCGTTGATTTTTTTGTAGCATCAGGAGGTATTCCCGCTTCGCTAAAAGGTCTTCGAGTTAGCCTAAATGAATTAGGAAAAAACAATTATTAAAAAGATAGGTCAGCCCAGGAAGAATGCAAAACCGCTAGCCTATAAAGAGGTGTGTCTATCAAGTTGTCACACCCCCATCTAACAAATAAACATAGGCATTGTGATGCCTCATTTCAACACCAGTGAAGAGAAATTTTTATCCATTCTTATCCCTCTTGGATGGTCACACGTGTGGAGAAGAAAAACAAGTTTAACCATCCTGACTAAGCTTATTTGACCTCTATTTTGACCAAGTTGTTTTATCTCATATTTGGCCGCAAGAAAGCAGCAGGGTTTTGACCAAAGGGTCAAAGTTGACCACAATCCTATTTTGGCCAGGTTGGAGACAAGCATTGAATTTCTAATATTTTAGTTGGTTTGGACATCATTTACTTGTTAAGGTATTAACCAGATTTGACTGGTATTTTGACTTGGATATTGGCACATATTTCTAGACAAATTGTTGATTTGTAAACCTTGTTGAAGAATAATTTATCCTATGAAAAGTTATTGGGTTTCCTCCCAAGGTTGGGTTTCCCGAGGTAAAATTTATTCTCTATTGTGCATGGCTATATTTCTATGATCTTCATTATTTACACTGCATTTATTATTGGGATTTTCTTAAATCTAATTATTCAATGATAGTAGTGGCAAAAATACCAGTTGGAAATCATTAGGAAATAATTATTTGGCATAAAATTGTATTCTCTTGTACATCTTGTAGAAAATCGAACACAATATCAGAGCATTGTTGAATGGTCATCCATTAAAGTCAGCCTTAAATACCATTCTTCGACATCCTGATTGGTTTTTGGATCTCTCGTCAAAATGACAACAAGTCTCAGAGTTGAATATAGGTTGGATGGTGCTATCAACTTCAAATCTTGGAAGACCAAGATATTCCTCATTTTGGAATAAATTAAGCTTAAGTATTGTGTGGAGGAAGTTATTCCAAAGCCAAAGGGAGTTGGTGGGATCCAAGCATAAGAAGTCGAAGTAATATTTTCTTGTCTCCGCTCTTATGGGCACTATTACATATGGCAACGATGTTTGGTTTGTGGAGAGTGGTGCTTCTAGGAACATGACTGGTTTTTTAGATTCTCTATCAAATTTGACAAAGGAGATTCAACATTGTAGGTGGAACTTGGAGATAATGCCAAATACGCAGTGAAAGGAGTTGGGTCAATTTTATTTCAGTTGGAGTCCAGATATTCTCTACACATGAGAGATGCTTTTTTGTACTAGAATTGAAGAAGAACCTACTCTATCTTAGCATTAGAGGAAGAGCTCGAGTATAAACTCAACATAAGTGATTGATGTTAGAGAGGGAGGACTATAGAGACTGATAGAATGACCAACCTAGGGATTAGTATTAGTTTATGTGAGTTATGGCATTGGATATTTTCTCATCTACATTCTAGGACAATGAAAGATTGAGGTTAGTCGCGATATTACTTTTTGATGAGGAGGTAACCATAAAAAATTCTAGAGAGTCCCACATGGAGATTAATAATGAGGATCAAGAGGCTTTGAAGGATGTAGGTACCAGTACATATATTCTAGATGTTCATCCTTCATATTATCAGGAGTCACCAAAGCCAACAAAGCCTCTGGATCTACAAAGAGATGTTGAAACTTTGCAGGATGCAGAAGAGCATGAAGCTCCCCATGGTACTTTCAGGGAGAGCATACGACCACAAATGTACTTAGGTTATATAGCATTGGTGAGCCACATCATTGGTTCTGATCCATCTAGTTATGAGGAGGCAGCAGGCCAATTGATTTTGAAGGATGCCATGATGGAGGAGTATCAATCCATCATGAAGAATAATGTGTGGGAGATTATTCTGAGACCAGAGAGGAAGTCAGTGGTGACTTTAAAGTGGATTTACAAGATCAAGCATGTGTCAAATATTGAAAATAGCAACAATAAATGTTAAAAAATAAAATCCAGAAATTCCAATTTAATTTGTGATTGAATTAAATTGAGAATTAAATTGTAATTATTTCTCGTAGCAACTTGTAAATAGTTAATTAAGTTTAATTAACTTAATTAGCTTAGGAATTTCAAGTTGGAAGTATTTCTGTAGTCATGTATATGTTCTCCCTAAGTTTTAGGGGTCTAGATAAGTTTAAATTGAGTTGTAATTAGATTAACTCAATTTATTGAGTTATGGTGAGTTAAATTAATTCTAACTGTTTGTGGAAATAATAGAGGACTAACAGTCAGTTGGTGCACTAGTGCATCCACAAGTGTTACTCCAATTAACCGAAGATTCCCTCATGAGAAACTCATGCATGTCAGTTCAGAGAAAGACCCAGTTGAGACTAGAGTGCAGGGACAGTGTAATATCAATGGTATGATTTACTGAGTTGTAAATATCATGCATGCAATCAAAGAAAGACCTATGTTTGGATTGTGTGGTTTTGGAAGCATGAATTCTCTTTAAATATGGGTTATTCAACCTAGTAATTGTGCAAGGAAATAGGGGCTTGGAGAGCAACAGAATAGGCTAAGGTTTGGCTTGAGCTAGCTTGTGAGAAAAAAGTTGATCATACTTGTGTAGGAATTGTTCTTGTGAGAACAAGAATTGTATTCTCATCTTGGATTTCTGATTAATGCAGTATAAATAGCAGGGGTTTTAAGTTGTGGCTTTCCCCTGATACATATTGTTTTATGTGCCATTGATTTCTCTTCTTCTTGTTCATATTGTTTTCATCGATCTATTGGCTTCCGTTGGTTGAAAGTAGAAGTAGATTATTGTCGTGTGCTTTAGTAAATTGCATGAGCTTGTGAATCTACAAGAAAATCAAAGTTGAATTCAATATACTAGAGGATATTTCGAAGTTTTTGATTTCAGGGTTACAGGGGGAATTCAAATTTGCAATACATACTTCAGGATCGGTAGATGGCGTTCTACGGTTTGTGGCTCAAGTATGCCTTGGATGGCAACGCGAATTACATAGCCTGGAATGAAAAGATGGAGGTCATGTTGGAGGATAATGGCTTGAAGGAATTCATTGATCAAGACATTCCTAAGCCACCAGCATTGGATGCAAAAGATCTGGCCGAATGGAATAAGTGTGTGGCAAGGGCGAGGCGGATAATCCTTGAGGGAATTCGAAACCACATTGTCTCAAGTCTTCATGGGAAGGAGACTTTGTATGCGATGTGAAAAGAATTGAATTGATTTTCCAGAACAGCAATGACCATAGGAAGTTGGCACTGAAAGATAAACTTAGAAAAATCAAGATGGAGGCGAGCGACTCAATTCCAAATTACTTAACCAAGTTCACTCATTGTCGAGATGAACTTGGAAGTGTTGGAATCATTGTTGTCAAGGATTATATGGTGAACTTAGCTCTTCTAGGAATTCACAAGAGTTGGCATAGTTATCAAGACTCTGTCAATAAGAGGGAGAAGCTACCAGATTGGGAACGAGGAGTTTCGACGAAATACCAAAGATGGGACCTCTTTCAAGGAAGTGGAAGAGGATTTTTCCTTAAGGAGTAAGGCAAAGAAGGCCAAGAGAAAGAAGTCCCAAGGCGAGGCGGGCGGCAAGAAGATGGACTTGTCAAAATTCAAGTGTTTTCATTGTCACGAGCAAGGGCACTAAGCCACGAATTGCTCATAGAAGAAAGAAAACAAGAAGGACATTGCAATACATGCAGCTGGTGAAGCGCTAGCTTCACAATTCAAACTTGATTTCACTCTCATTGCATGCATGGCCAGCGCTTTCATGGGAGGCGTGTGGTATTTTGACAGCAGTGCCTTGTTCCATATGACGAGGAATAGAGATCTCTTTAGTGATTTTGAGGAGAAAGACCTCAAGCAGAGCATAGAGTTTGGAGATGACAGGAGGTATAAAGCTACTAGGATCGATACGGTTACCTTTCAGAGAGAGTCTAGTGCCCCTCTCAGGATCACAGATGTGATGTATGTTCCAAGGTTAAAGAAGAATCTTGTTGCAGTCGCGGTATTGCAAGACTGTGGCTATGATGTGATTTTTAGTAAGGGAAAGGTTTTCCTTAGACACATTGCCACGGGACAAGTGAAACAGATCGGTGCACAGGTCAAAAACCTGTATGCTCTTGAGGTACAATATGTACGCAAAGCCTTGAGGAGCAAGGCAAAGGTTAGAGACTTGATGGTTGAAAGGGAGAGTGAATTACCTCTCAACATGTAGCCCCAGAAAAATCCTCAAAAGCAATCTCAAACAATTGTGGAGCAGCCATAATTGGAGTTGCAGAGAGGAGATCCAGTGGAGGCATCCACTCATGTAGAGACCTCCAGTAGGGGGGAATTTTGAGCCACGTGAACAGAGGGAGCACATGCAGCCATACCTCGAGGTGTGAGGTGGGGCGATGTGAAGTGATAGTCCCAAGAGGGATGAAATTGGGCAAGGTCCATTGAGAGGTTTTATCTCATGGATCGTACCTTGCTACAGGAGCCCAAAGTACATAGTAGTGGGAGGAATTAGTGGTGATTGATGCAATCAGAGATCATAGTGACAGAGACTAGAGCAGTCACATACTAAAGAGCGTAAAAAAGGATTGGCAATAGTGCAGAAAGGCAAAGTCTGCAGAAGCACAGAGTTTTCAGTCGACAGAGGCAATAGCAATCAGAGTTTGATGACAGATGGATCATACTGATTCAAGTTGGATGTTTTTTTTTTTTTGGAGTTGTTGTAGTAACAACACTAGAGAGAAGTGGTGCATGCAGAACATTCCAAAGGTTCAGGATCAGGATCAAGTTGAATTCTTTTATTGTTGAGAGTGAGCGTTGAAAATAGAAACAAGAAATGTTCAAAATAGAATCCAGAAATTCCAATTTAATTTGTCCTTGAATTAAATTGAGAATTAAATTGTAATTATTTTCTCATAGCTACTTGTAAATAGTTAATTAAGTTTAATTAACTTAATTAGCTTAGGAAATTGGAGTTGGAAGTCTTTCTGTAGTCATGTATATGTTCTCCCTAAGTTTTAGGGGTCTAGGATGAATTTCAATTAAGTTGTAATTAGATTAACTCAGTGTACTGAGTTATGGTCAGTTAAATTAGTTCTCACTGTTTGTGGAACTAATAAAGGACTAACAGTCAGTTGGTGCATTGGTGCATCCACAAGTGTTACTCCAGTTAACTAGAGATTCCCTCATAAGAAACTCATGCATGTTAGTTCAGAGAAAAACCTAGTTGAGACTAGAGGACAAGGACAGTGTACTATCAATTGTATGATTCACTGAGTTGTAAATATCATGCATGCGATCAAAGAAGGACCTATGTTTGGATTGCGTAGTTTTGGAAGCATGAATTCCCTTTAAATACGAGTTATTCATCCTAGGAATTGCGCAAGGAAATAGGAGCTTGGAAAGCATCAAAATAGGCTAAGGTTTGGCTTGAGCTAGCTTGTGAGCATAGAGTTGAGTATACTTGTGCAGGAATTGTTTTTGTGAGAGCAAGCATTGTATTCTCATCTTGGATTTTTTAATAATGCAATATAGATAGTAGGGGTTTTGAGCTGTGGCTTTTCCTGGATACATATTGTGTTATGCACCATTGATTCATCATCTTCTTGTTCATATTGTTTTCACCAATCTATTGGCTTTTGTTGGTTGAAAGTAGAAGTAGATTCTTATCCTGTGCTTTAGTAAATTGCATGAGCTTGTGAATCTACAGGAAATTCTACACCAACAGAGTGACGAGAGGTTCCTCCCAGAAAGAGGGAGTGGACTATGGGGAGACATTTTCTCTAGTCACCATGTACACTTCTCTCAAGACTATTGTTTCTCTTGCTTCTGTTATGGGTTGGAAGATACATCAAATGGATGTAAAGACTGCATTCCTCAATGGTATGATTCAGGAGGAAGTGCACATAAAACAACCTCAAGGCTTCCAGTTACATGGGAAGAAGTCCCATTTTTGCAGATTGAAGGAGGCTTTGTATGGACTCAAGCAAGAACCCAAGGCGTGGTATTCCAATATTGATGGATACTTGATGAGCTTGGGCTTCACCAAGAGTGTTACAAATCTTGATCTTTACTTCATGATTGTTGATGGTGATCCTTTGATCTTCGTGTTGTATGTAGATGATATGCTACTCACTGGAACAAAGAGACTCGTCATCAGGTGCAAGAGGGAGTTGGTCTCAGAGATTGAGTTGAAAGATCTTGGCTTGATGCATTATTTCTTGGGATTGAAGTTGGCAAAGATCAAATGATATCTACCTTGAACAAGGGAAGTACATTATTGATTTTTTTAGGGGACTCAGCATGATGGACTGCAAGTCCATTGCTACACCTATGGTGACCAATTGGAAGACGATGAGTGATTCTGCGTCAGATTTGGTGGATCCCACAATATACAGATAGTCAGGCAAAGTGGATGGAGCAGCGTTCCAAGAGGATGTCATGGGATTAAAATTGTCAAACCAGATGCTCAAAGACAAGAGGTCTCTTGGAGCAGTATGACTTCTATAAGGAGACCATCCCAAACCACATGTATGGTTCAGTAATAGAGGAAGCAACAATGGTAGGAGGATTTTCTTCTGTGACAAAGGGAGCAACTAGAATTGCCACAAGAGGATCCACTTTAGTGTTAGAGGGAGCACCCAGTTAAGGTGCCCAAAAAGTCGTTTTGGTGGTGGATACAGTGAAGGAAGTTGGTCAGAGTATGGTTGAGTTGAGGCATACGACGAAGCACGTGTTGAAGTACCTATGTGGTACAGTTGGATATTGCTTGAGATATGTATCAAGTGGTGAAGTGAGGTTGTAGGGATATATAGATTCAAATTGAGCCAGGAGTGCAGAGGAAAAAAAGAGCACCTCAAGGTGTTGCTTTAGCTTGGAATCAACTATGATCTCTAGGTTTAGTAGCAAGTAGACTTCTATCACACTCAATACAACAGAGGTAGAATATATCTCCAACCAAATACAAAAGAGTTAGATTATATCACCATGCTGATTTCGTGAGAAGCCATGCCCATTTGGCTAGGTGTATATGGCCCGAGTTACTCGCATTCCCTCCTTCAAGATGGAGTGATCTATATCTATAGACATGCATTTGAGGACACAGTACATCAACATTGCAAGCTCATGATATTTTCTTGTGGAGGAGAACTTTCAGCTGAGGGGAATATGTTTTCAACTAAGGGGAAATATGTTTTTAGCTAAGGAGAATACCTCCCTCACTAAAATGTAGCGTTGATTTTTGTGTAGCATTGAGAGGAATTCTCGCTTTGCTAAAAGGTCTCCAAGTCAGCGTAAATGAATTAGGGAATTTTTTTTATTAAAATGATAGGTCGACCCAAGAAGAATTCAAGTTAGCGAGTCTATGAAGAGGTGTGCCTCTTGGGTTGTCACACCCCCATTCAACAAGCATAAATAGAGATTTGATGCCTTATTTCAACACCAACGAAGAGCAATTTTTCTCCATCTTCCTATCACTCTTGGACAATCACACATGTGGAGAAGGAAGACAAGTTTGATCATCTTGATCGAGCTAATTTGACCTTTGTTTTAACCAATTTTGATTTACTTTGACCAAGCTACTTTATCTTAGATTTGACCGCAAGGAGGCCGCAAGGTTTTGACCGCATTGCTATTTTGACCTAGTTGTTGACTAGTATTGAAATTTTGATATTTTTGTTGGTTCGAACAATGTTGAATTGTTGAAGTATTAACTAAGTTTGACTAGTATTTTGACTTGGATATTAGCACATATTTCTAGACAAATTGTTGATTTGTAAACTTTGCTAAAGAAAAAATTCTCCTCAGAAAAGTTACTAGGTTTTCTCGCAAGGTTGGATTTCCCAATTTCAAATTTGTTGTCTCTATTGTGCATGACTATCTTTCTATTATGTTTATTATTTCTGCTACATTTATTATTGAGATTTTCTGAAGTGTAATTACTCTATGATAGTAGTTGCATAAACACTGGTTGGAAATCATTAGGAAATAATTATCTAGCAGAAAATCATATTATATTGTACATTTTGTAGAAATTCAACACCTAGAGCATATATTAGTGTTCAGTGCGATTGGTGTTTGTTTGTATTTCATTGTTCTCTATTTTCTACATGTTATCTATTGCGTTCATAAACAACAAATGAACACAATTGCTTACAAATTAATATAAATCAAATCACTAAAAAAACTAACATCAACACCAATAAGTCCACTCTCAGATCTCCCATTTAAATACTAAATCCCACAAATTATCAGGTGAATTCACCAAATATACATCACACAAACTCCACTTATATCCGAGCACTAAAATCTTTCTCTAAAGTTTCATTCCACAATTCCTAGGTCATACTAAGACTTCAAAACAAACCCTAATGTTTCAAGTCTTCTTTCAAGTTCACTCCACTCAAACCCTAAATATTATATCACACAAGCACAACAAACCAACAGAGATACATCAAGGTTAAAAATGAAAACTTCAAAACAAACCCTAATGTTTCAAGTCTTCTTTCAGGTTCACTCCACTCAAACCCTAAATATTATATCACGCAAGCACAACAAACCAACAAAAATACATCAAGGTTAAAAATGAAAACTCGAGTAGTTCATTACAACAATTTTTTTAGTATATCTTCTCTTTATATAAAATAGGTGGATTAATAGGTTGATTTGTAAAGGGTATACCTATGTACTGTCTATATCATCATCGTAACTAAATGTGAAATTTAATTGGTACGTCTTCACTTGTTATTTTGTTGTATTAAACGATTATAACATGCAAAGCAAATTTCAAATGTGTAAAACAATGCTATGGTAAACAATCACCCACACAATAACAATATAGATATAATAAAACATATCATGAAATTAAGATGAGTTTAGCCACCTACACATGTATTTGTGTTAAGGTTGCTGGATAAATTGATCCTGAAGTGGACAAATTACAAAAACAAAAATTTTGGATTATAAAAATATGACTTTTCGATGTCAAAATTGTCAACAAATATGTCACCTTCGTGATACTTCCCTGTATTCATCCTCATACTCCAAAGGTATTTTGCGCACATTAGAAGCAAAATAAAGTAAATGGGAAAGAAGATGGTTTCCAACCATTTACAGATTTACAGAAGGAGCAAGGCATGGATTTAGGAAAATGATTTGAGGAAATCACCTCTCCAACGAAGAAACAAGAGGATGTACTTTAGACACCTCTCCTTCACTCGCTATGGTAAATGTGTACTTTGTTAGTAGGGACACCCAGTTAGGGTGCCAAAAAAGTCATTTTGGTGGTGGATATAGTGAAGGAAGTTGGCCAGAGCATGGTTGAGTTGAGGCATACGACGAAGCACGTGTTGAAGTACCTATGTGGTACAGTGGGATATTGCTTGAGATATGTATCAAGTGGTGAAGTGACGCTGCAGGGATATATAGATTCAAATTGAGCCAGGAGTGCAGAGGACAAAAAGAGCACCTCAAGGTGTTGCTTTAGCTTGGAATCAACTATGATATCCAGGTTTAGTAGGAAGTAGACTTCTGTCACACTCAATACAACAGAGGTAGAATATATCTCCAACCAAGTACAACAGAGGTAGATTATATCACCACGCTGATTTTCTGAGAAGCCATGCCCATTTGGCTAGGTGTATATGGCCCAAGTTACTCACATTCCCTGCGTCAAGATGGAGTGATCTATATCTATCGACATGCATTTGAGGAGACAGTATATCAACATTGCAAGCTCATGATCTTTTCTTGTGGAGGAGAACTTTCAGCTAACGGGAATATGTTTTCAGCAAAGGGGAAATATGTTTTCAGCTAAGGAGAATACCTCCTTCACTAAAATGGAGCGTTGATTTTTGTGTAGCATTGAGAGGAATTTTTACTTTGCTAAAAGGTCTCCAAGTCAGCCTAAATGAATTAGGGAATTTTTTTTATTAAAATGATAGGTCGACCCAAGAAGAATTCAAGTCAGTGAGTCTATGAAGAGGTGTGCGTCTTGGGTTGTCACACCCCCATTCAACAAGCATAAATAGAGATTTGATGCCTTATTTCAACACCAACGAAGAGCAAGTTTTCTCCATCTTTCTATCACTCTTGGACAATCACACGTGTGGAGAAGGAAAACAAAAGTTTGATCATCTTGATCGAGCTAATTTGACCTTTGTTTTGACCGAGTTTGATTTATGTTGACCAAGCTACTTTATCTTAGATTTGACCGCAAGGAGGCCGCAAGGTTTTGACCGCATTCCTATTTTGACCTAGTTGTTGACTAGTATTGAAATTTTGATATTTTTGTTGGTTTGAACAATGTTGAATTGTTGAAGTATTGACTAAGTTTGACTAGTATTATGACTTGGATATTGGCACAAATTTCTAGACAAATTGTTGATTTGCAAACTTGGGTAAAGAATAATTTCTCCTAAGAAAAGTTACTAGGTTTTCTCGCAAAGTTGGGTTTCCCAATTTCAAATTTGTTGTCTCTATTGTGCATGACTATCTTTCTATTATGTTTATTATTTCTGCTACATTTATTATTGAGATTTTCTGAAGTGTAATTATTCAATGATAGTAGTTGCATAAACACTGGTTGGAAATCATTAGGAAATAATTATCTAGCAGAAAATCATATTATATTGTACAATTTGTAGAAATTCAACACCTAGAGCATATATTAGTGTTCGGCGTGATTGGTGTTTGTTTGTATTTCATTGTTCTCTATTTTCTACATGTTATCTATTGCGTTCATAAACAACAAACGAACACAATTGCTTACAAATTAATATAAATCAAATCACTAAAAAAAACTAACATCAACACCAATAAGTCCACTCTCAGATCTCCCATTTAAATACTAAATCCCACAAATTATCAGGTGAATTCACCAAATATACATCACACAAACTCCACTTATATCCGAGCACTAAAATCTTTCTCTAAAGTTTCATTCCACAATCCCTAGGTCTAGCTCATACTAAGACTTCAAAACAAACCCTAATGTTTCAAAGAAACCCTAATGTTTCAAGTCTTCTTTCAAGTTCACTCCACTCAAACCCTAAATATTATATCACACAAGCACAACAAACCAACAGAAATACATCAAAGTTAAAAATGAAAACTTCAAAACAAACCCTAATGTTTAAGTCTTCTTTCAGGTTCACTCCACTCAAACCCTAAATATTATATCACAGAAGCACAACAAACCAACAGAAATACATCAACGTTGAATATGAAAACTCGAGTAGTTCATTACAACAAATTTTTTAGTATATCTTCTCTTTATATAAAATAGGTAGATTAATAGGTTGATTTGTAAAGGGTATACCTATGTACTGTCTATATCATCATCGTAACTAAATGTGAAATTTAATTAGTACGTCTTCACTTGTTATTTTGTTGTATTAAAAGAATATTTTTTCCTGAACGAAAAAGCTTCAATATATTATATTCTAAAATAGTCAATAATCCACATATTGTCTTATATGCTCTTATAGTCAGCTAGGATGAAAAACAGATTATACAGAAAAGCATGATAAAAAGGGGGATTTTGAAACTAAAATAGAAAAGCATCTGCTATTGAGACAAAAATCAAATATCTGAGACTAAAACAATGTCATGGTAAACAATCACCCACACAATAATAATATAGATATAATAAAACATATCATGGCATTAAGATGAGTTTAGCCACCAACACATGTATTTGTGTTAAGGTTGCTGGATAAATTGATCCTGAAGTGGACAAATTACACAAACAAAAGTTTTGGATTATAAAAATATGACTTTTCGATGTCAAAATTGTCAACAAATAAGTCACCTTCGTGATACTTAGCTTATATTCATCCTCATACTTCAACGGTATTTTGCGCAGATGAGAAGCAAAATAAAGTAAATGGGAATGAAGATGGTTTCCAACCATTTACAGATTTAGATGCAAAATAAAGTAAATGGGAAAGAAGATGGTTTCCAACCATTTACAGAAGGAGTAAAGCATGGATTTAGGAAAATGATTTGAGGAAATCACCTCTCCAACGAAGAAACAAGAGGATGTACTTTAGACACCTCTCCACTCGCTATGGTAAACGTGTACTTTGTTTGTAGGAACGAGAAGAGCCCATGAAACTCAGAATTAGAACTCGAAGGAGTATGTCCCTTTCGTGAATAGGGATACTATTGAAGTTGGCCTATAGATGGTTGCTGTAGATCCATCCAAATCGGATGGAATAAAGAGAAGGAAAGATCAAGGATTTATTAAAATCCCACTATGTTACCCACCGTTTTTTTTCATGATATTTTTTTAAGGGATAAAGAGAAGGAAAGATCAAGGATTTATTAAAATCTCACTATGTTAACCATCATTTTTTTCATGATATTAAGGGATGAATCTTATAAGTGTTTTTGAAGCTGTTGTAAAATGTAACTTTTTCATTTTTTAATAAAGTATTTAAAAAATAAAACAGATATATCATGTAAATAAAATTTTGGAAATCGACAAATTATGACTTACCTATTTTAGCATATAATGGAGATGCATGTAGTGCGATAAACTAGGGACACTCTCTCAATAAGAAATTGTGGATTGTTCTTACTATTTCTTCGCAACACAAACTATTGCAAGCTAATACACGATTGTAGAAATTGTGGACTGTTCTTACTATTTCTTTGCAATACAAACTATTACAAGCTAATACACCATTGTAGTCTTGTGGATGATGACTTCCTAGGTCATTAATCATCCTCTCAATCTTTTATGACATCTTGAATATGGTTTTCTTACTCTTATAAACAAAATATATACCATTTGCCATAGATTCACTTTGCTTTGCTCTCCCATGGAAAAGGATGTAGCCTGGCATCCATTTGATCTTGAAACTGGTTTTTGATTTTGAAGCATGCTGTCACATCGAACAATTCTTCTATCATTAAATCAAAGTCATTGCACTCACTATTGTGATCTATATCATCATATATTTTTTTTTCCTTTTTTTTCTTCATCAATAATATTAAGCAGCTTCTACAATGAATTATATCTTTAAATCCAAGTCATTGTGCTCACTATTGTGATCTATATCATCATATCTTTTTCTTCTTCAATACTCGAGCAGCTTCTACAATTAATTCCATCTTCAAAGCCAAGTCATTGGGCTCACTATTGTGATCTATATCATCATATATTTTTCTTCATCAATACTCTTGAGCAACTTCTACAATGAGTTCTTTAGCAACTTCTCTTGAATCGCCTGCCATCCTTCATTATGAGACATACCAACTCCCTCAACCATGGATCAGCAACCATCAATCAATTCAACCCTTGAGACAATGCTCTTTATCTATGTGACTTCTACTTTCTAAAAAATCCTCTTGCCATAATGCTATCCACCATCTCCCTCTTAGCTCTGCAACTCTTAGTTCTTAAACATCATCATTTTCCTTTACTTGGCTCTAATGGGCATTCACAGATCAAGCAAACCACATCTCTAAATTGGGACTTGCCTTTAATTTGAAAAAAGCCCAAATTATTTCCAAAAATTTACAGCAACTGAACTAAAATACTAAGAAAAATTAGATGACTACCCTTAATAAAAATGGCATACAAATAGAGATGTGACTACTGTCAGTATGTTGAAGAAAAATAAACAAAAAGACAAATTTAAGCAGGCAGTATGCAGTAAGCTAATAAGCTAATGATTGGCTGTCATCTTTTCATACTGCTTGGTGAATATCACATTATTCTCCTTCAATGAATGAAATAGAAAAGCACTAAAATAATCATAGAAAATGAACAAGATAGAAAATGAAAAAGTAGTAAACTAACCATTGACTTATTACTTGATACTTAATATTTGCCCCCGAAAACATACATACAAATAAAAATATAACTAACCCAAACAGTGCCAGTGTGCTGAAAAAAATGACATGCAATGTGATTACCCCAGGAAGCTGCCAATATGCTGAGAAAAAATGACATACAAATAGAGACGTCGCTACCAGACGACACTCTTAGTACTTCACGAGGGCCTCCAAGTACCAGGAGCAGCTCATCTCAGCATAAGCATAGACCGACCATAGTGAAGTGCATTGGCATCCCACTCATTTCAGCGTAAGCATAGAACGTCCATAGTGAAGTCCATGGGCACCCCATTTCTGAAGGGAACGCCCCACTGAAGTTCATGAGGCTTTCCGTATCACTAACGAATAACTAACTGTTGGCAATCGAATTAGTGTCTTCTCTCCTCTTTAAATATATTCGCCAACAAATACCGAGCACACTTGCGTTGGGCATGGAACCGAAAAATCTCCTTGCGAGATGAATAAGAAAACAATGGCAAAAACTAACAGCAATTTGCAAAACAAAGTGTTCTCAATCATGTAATCGACGGTTCCCATCAGCAAATGAGTGAGTTAAGAGAGAAACCCGGCTATTTTTTGCCCTGTGCCTATATTTTTGGGCAATTTGATAGATAAATTTCCAACATAAATAAATTCATATAAAAACCCATAACAGACCATCAATTACATGATGCAAACTTTATACAAAACTCGCATTTATTTAGAACGTGAATGCCAAAAGAGGGCTTGAATTTATTTTTGGTCAAGTACTATAAAAGAGCAGTATAACAAACTACTGCATAGAGATCTGAAAATGACAAAATACCCCTTCATAAAAGGATAAGACATTGCACCTCTTCTAAAACAAGTTATCTAATTTAACTCATTTAAGGCAAGCACTTGATTCACTTTCAATAAAATAAATTACGAACAAAGAATTTAACCTAAAATAAAATAGAATAAAACCCTCGAAGATTGGAAAAATAAATCAATCATTCTAATAATAATTATATTATTACTTTTCTAGTACACATTTCATGTCCAATATGCCCCACAAATAGTATGTAGATAACAAGAAAAACACATGCTCAAAGGGATCTAGCCATCTGTCTTATATATTTATAGCATACTCTGCAGCAGACATGATGTGCCCACTGAAAAGATTCTATCTCAAATGTTCTGCTGGTTTTGCATGCTTGTAATTCGTTCGGAGACTGACAAGTCCTATATCGTGATATCCTAGTATGCGGTCATACATCAGGCCCCATGCTCAGATTCTCTTTCCCAACCAGCGTCCAAAACTTCGAAAATGCACCCGTCAGTACCACTGCACTGACTAGTCCAGCTAGTGGGATTAATCCAAGTGAAGTCTGATACAAAAATTGTGTCTCTAGATTTTCCTCTATCAAAAAGAAACGATTCTCACATCCCCACAAGGCATTTGATAACTGATGATAATTGACTATATTCAAATCCACTCAACTCCAGCTCAGCATGACAGGCCTCTTCACTGCATATTTCTTCAGCTAAAATATCATTCCACAATATTGACCAATTCGTACTCAACAGCAGAAAGGTTGTTGTCTTCTTTCACAGTAAAGTTTGCTGGTTCAGTGACCTCAATTCTGCCCCACTTATCTACAGCAAGACGCATCGTGCCCTTGAACATATCAATCTTTGCATTTCGGATAATCAGAGTTGCCCCCTCCTTCATTACATCAACTGTAGCATAGTCCCAAGTTCCAACAGAAAAAGCAATTAGAAATATATTATTGAATGATACTTTTATAAGATGCAACCTTCATCACATTCATTTGCAAACCCATAGCAGATAAAAGGCAGACATAATAAACCTAGGAATACATGAAATGCAGGGAATCAAAGCTTATGTCAGAAACATCTTCACTGTTCATCAATCAAGTTAGTAAAAAAAACATCAAAAACTCAGATTCATAACGGCTATCACCATGTTCTAGTGCCAAAACTTAGAAGTCGTGTTTAAGTACCTTGACAACTTAAACCAATAGTCTGAAAAAAAAAAACTCAGCAGTCAGCACTAAACAACAGTTTCAACCAAAAAGTTAGACTATTACCATCCCATGATATATTTGGTTGATTTATCTCATACAAACTTTATACAACTGCCATTCAGAACGCCTATTATCATGAAATAACCTAAAATTCAAAATTCTTATCATGCACTGTCACCTTCCACAGTCAAAATGTTATTATAAAAGTAATCATTACAGCATTCACCACCAAACTTTATAGTAGACAGTGGGATGACCTAAATAACACCCATTACGATAATTTATAGAGAAGCATCCCTAAATCTGGAGGCTGATGAGACTGATTTAGCACAATAGATACAGGCTCAACAATGCATGGCAAACTAAATCATCAAATCATTACACGAAAACCTAGATATGAGCAAATAGGGGTTAACAATGTCTCTTTTGCACAGAGGAGACTCGGAATAATAACAATCCATTCAATATAACAATGACAAGCTCAGAACGAAATTATAAATTAGATTATTGCAAAGAATGCTTAGGTATTAAATATAGAAGGGGGGAACATCAAATGTTAAAAACTTAGACTGAAACCCGTAATACAGGAAATATCTCAGCAGTCAGCACCAACAAAAAGTTGCACTAGTACAATCCCATAATAGATTTGGTTGGCTATCTCATAACCACCTTGATGCAATTGCCATTCAGAAATCCTACCATCATGAGATGGCCTAAAACTTAAATTCTTATCATGTACCGTCACCATCCAATGTGAAAGAAGTCATGAAACATCAAAGAACTTGAAGCTATGGTAGAATGTCATTGTCCTGACTCCTAACCAAATTCCTATTCCCCTCCGCACTAGATTCCCTTGAAACATATTACAGCACACCCGAAAGATTCCACAGTCAAACCACAAGGATGTTAGAATGTTATTATGATAGCAATCATCAAAACATTCACCACCAAACATTAAAGTAGGAAATGGAATAAGCTAAATAGCACCCATTAGATTAATTTATGGTAGAAGAATGCCTAAATCAGGTTCCATAAAATGTGGCATCATATATCATCAAACCATTATAAGCCCATCTAGATGAGTAGATAGGTCTGAACTATCTCTCTGCATAATCACAAGCTCAGAATAAAATTACAAATTAGATTACCACAAAGAGTACTTGGGCATCAGATGTAGAAGTGAGGAACATCAAATTGTCAAACAGGAGCATAAAATTTTAATTCTTTTTCTTGCCTAAGCATCCAATGAAGCCACTTGCTGAGTTTATCCTGGGATCCTAAGTAAAGGAAGGTCTGCATCTTAGAACATATATCAGAAGTTTCTCTTGACAAACTATAAAATGGATGTATTCCCAGAGAAAAATGAATCGACAAATTAGGGAGAAATTGAGGAACCATATAGGGGAACATCAAAACAGCTCTAACTTCTATTTAGACCAGGGCAAAAGAGATACAAAAGTCTGTCTGATACTAAAACCTTGAATGTAAGAAAATATTGTGGCCTTGGAATTACCTGGCATATTTGTAATTTGTGCTCTGTTATATCTTCCAACCTTTCAGACCATGAGAAAGTATTTGACACATGAATGATGCAAGAAATGAGATCATATTAGGTCAAAACAAGGAGATTATATCATGATGTTAATAACAACGGGATAAATGATCCCAAAGGCTGATAATTATCCATCTGCTATCTTGATTTAGAAGGATTAAAAGGACAAATCAAGAATTCATTTTTCTAAAATCCCAGACTTTTGACCTGAAATTCATTCCTACAAAATGCATATAATTCAAACGGAGGGATATCAGAATTCCACTACAATTATACTCTGAAATCAGAGAGGCATTCACACATTACAGATAAACCCCAATGTTGAAAGTTTGATACTCAGAACCAATAAATCTATAGATTAGAGGAATTAAGGATCCATATAGGGGACCATTTATAGTAGGTCTAACCATAGTTTTTAAGACCAGAACCAGGCTTTGAACCAGCCACCTATCCAACCAAGTTTGGAACTAGAACAAGATCAAACAGGATAGAACCAGAACAAGCTCAAACAGGATAGAACCAGATTCAATGAACCAAATCTGAAAGTAATACATAAAGTAATTAAGTTTTAACAAAAAGATTATTTTTAAGATTTTAAACCATGATTCAAACCATTAGAGACAAAATATACAAAATTTGCTCATCTATATACCATGTCAGGGTGAATATATCAAAATAGCACCAA
The DNA here is from genome assembly GCA_000404065.3 of Pinus taeda. Classification (NCBI taxonomy): domain Eukaryota; kingdom Viridiplantae; phylum Streptophyta; class Pinopsida; order Pinales; family Pinaceae; genus Pinus; species Pinus taeda. Next base: position 209,724 of record APFE030664233.1, read on the forward strand.
GCACAATACAAATCAACAAAATAATTTATAATCAATGAGGCCCTATATGGCCTCTAAAGTCCCGAAAAAAAATGCTACAAGCTACTGAGCCACTGACCTACTACAAAACCACTGACCAACATGATCACTCATCAAACTCATCGCTATTACTAGACTTGGGTAATTAGGGGTGGTTTTCTTTTAAAATTATTAGATAATTCTTCCTTCAGTATTAATTTTGTCACAAGACATAGCATTGCGCAAAAAAAAATTAGTCTGCTAGGAAAAACACCACCAGCACTTCTGCACTAGTTTCCTGGGCATTAATGAGCCGTACTTACTACCTTCTAGAAAAAATAGTATAAACCTAAAATTCAAGGGACCACTTGGCACAAATAACAGTCCAGTAGCCCAAAATTCATTACATCCACTGTAAAATGTAGAAACGAAGCAAAATGGATTTTGCTCCCAGATTATAAAAACCAAAAATCATGGGGCAGCAGGGATCAATCCAGCAGTCCTTGTCATTGTGTCTTGGACCAACCCAACCCTTGGTTTGCCAATCAAGACCTGAAGCATTTAATTCCCAGCTATCATTTTCCTGCAAAACCAATTCAAAAAACCACCCATGGGTCCCGTGAGCCACCGCATGTGTGAGTGAGCTAACCCAACGGAACCAACTAGTCAGGAATGGTTTGCATCAGTTAAATACCAGCATAGATCAATCTTAGCTCCGTATCTACCAAGCACCGAGAGAGATCAAATCTCTTTTCACTCTAAAAGAGGTTTACATATCAAGAAATTTGATCCCTCTCGGCGCTAGGTAGATACGGAGCTAAGATTGATCTATGTTGTTATTTCACTGATGCAAACCATTCCTGATTAGTTGGTTCCGATTGGTTAGCTCACTCACCCATGTTGGATCTATGTTGATTTAATTTCCCTTTTAAATATGCAATATTCCACAGAAAACACCATGGGTTCTCAATACCATGGACTATTTTTATTTTTTATTATTATTTTATTTTTATAAGGTTATATTAATTTGTTATTATTTTTGTTACCTTTTTTTTTGACCGAGCTAAAATGTTTACATTACATTGCATTATTTTTTATTTAATTTTATATTTATATTTTATGTAATTTGACTTAGTCAAAAGTAAAACATTATATTACAACATCTCTACCATACTGGGTTGGGCTGGAGAGCGCCTCTAGAGGCAATGAAACCAACTAGTTGTACCGGTTTGGTAACTAAGCAATACAAATTGGCCCTCCGGTCTGGTTACATCGCCAATTAAGCCCCGAGCCAAATCTGAGGACAGGATAGTTTTTAAAAATATGGGTCTAATTTCTATCATAGGGGAAAAAAGTCCAATAATGTGTCTGATACTAAAATCTTGAATGAAGAAAGTATTTTGGCCTTGGAATTATATGGCACATGTTGTAATTTGTGTACTACGTCATTTCTTCCAAACCTTCAGATCATTATAAATTAATTGACACATGAATGATGTAAGAAATACTGTCGAAACCATTGGTCAAATCAAATAGAGACTACTTGTCATGATGTAGTAATAACATGCTTGGGCACCTAACACGAAATATGTATCAATGTACTCCTCCATATGTATGAAGACAAAAAGATAATCGAATAATTCCCCATTATTAGAGATTATAATCATTTAATACTACACACTACACAGTACCCTAGTTTATTACTATGAATGGCATACCAAATCGTTAACCTATGAAGATGAGATTAGATGCACCAGCCACAGCCAGATTTTGGCGAGCAAATATTCTAAGAAAAGATGCTAGACACAAATAATTATATGTCAACTTTAAAAACAAGCATTTTCGATTAAATTTGCAAAGAAATAGGACTAAATTGCATTGGAGTTTGCAGTTGTTGACCATAGAGAAAATTAAAACAGAAATAGCTTAGGTAATTTAACACCAAAGTGAGTATATTTATTATAAAGGCGGTCTAGTGAAACTCAAGGGATTTTGAATTGTGCCGTGACCAATAACATAAAAAGGTTGTCCCTTCCAGATGGAAGCAGCCACAAGCCCTGAGTAAATTTGGCAGAATAGATACCCCAGTTGCAGCCTCTTACCAAGTGCTTTCAAGCATATAAAATGTTGGATATATCAGCTACCTACAGTTAATTGTAATATTTATAATCTTGGATATTCCTGCTGTAAGCCAGCTACAATTTATTGTAATATTCCCTATGTCAAATATTCCTGATGTAAGCCAGCTAAGCCTGAAACAATGTAGTGTACAATCTTATCATGCGAAAGTTCAGGCATAGATCTACATCAGAAGTATTATCCCTCCAACGAAAAAATCTGAAGAGTAGAGGAAAAAGGAGATCTTAAAGTGGTAAAAAGTTGCAAATAATACAACACGCCAAACACAGGGTATCTCACTGCTTATTACCCAAATAATTATTCGATGGTTTTATCGCACAAGGCCACCCACACTGCCAAGTTGGTCATTCCTGCATTGCATGCACTAATACAATAGGAGGATCTTCCATAAATAAAGGTCATTGACAAAGAGCAACCCAAAATTACTGTGTGAGGGCTAGCTAAACTCCCTGTTGACAAACCCTAAATGGCAGGCTCCGGTACCATATTAAATATCTGTAACATAATAAATTACTTACAAAACAAAATGATCCACGCAAGACAAACGTTCCAAACTCTTCCAGATCAAGTGGTTATCTCCCCCAATTTACCCTTGGCACTGTGCATAAATCGACATATGAATGAATACGCCAGTTTCTAACAAATTTTCCTACAAATCGTTAAACCCAGAAAAAACTACATTTTCTCGTAAATCAAAAAAACCCAGAAATAACACTATCATGAATCTACATACGTTGAACCTATTAGCGAAAAAACAACGGAATTTACTAAATATCATTAACTGCAACCATAAATCACTTCAAAACATTGCAAACCCCACCGCTACCGGATCACACACATATAGGGTTTTGAATTTTAAAAGGGGCCAACAAAATTGCCTGAAACAGAGACGAACTTACTATCTTAGCAAAGCAAATAAAGACAAAAGGGGAATGCAGGAGCGTTGACAAATCGCTACCTTGTTCATTTCTGGCAGTAAAAGTAATGACCCCAGTATCATCACCCACAACGCTCTCTGCAATGCGGATTTGGCGAACCTGGGAGCCATTAGGTCGTGCTCTCTGCAGCACCAGATTCGAACTCACTACTTTCACGACCAACGTATGCCCCGTGGTCCCCGGCTGTAGCTCGTTCACCTTCACGAACACGGGCTTCTTCAAACTCGTCGTCTTCGCCGTAGCCATGCTAAAAATTATTAAACCCTGGAGGTTGTTTCCTACTCAGATCTAAGAATTCCACTCCTGCCCGCACCTTCGTAATTGCAGCAGACCTTTAAAACAACAGTCCGGTATAAGGTATTATTCCTGGGCTCGAAAAAAGAAACAAAACCCACACGCAAAGACAGATCCAGAACGAAAGCGCAGGTTCCAAACTGTTCGCATATAGCTTTAAACCCTTGGGTCAATAGGTAGGGAATTAATTTAGTATAAAGTGACCTAAATATTTGGGAAGATTTGGATCGACAAGTTCAATGTTGATTTGATGTCTATCTATTTATTTTTTATATTTTTAAATATAAATATTGAAGTGGGATGTGGTTTACATGAAGTTTAGAAGGAGTGGGATGTGGTTTCATGGTTGACACATGAAGTTGAGAAGGAGTGGGAAGCATAAAAGTGATAGTAAAAAGATTATATTACTTATAATTTATTATTATTATTATTATTATTATTATTATATAGTATAATATATTATTAAATATAATTTATTTTAATTTATAATTTATTACACGAGAGGAGAGGACCAAAATCTCTCAACATGCCAATAAAATTATTTTAATTAGGGATTATTAAGAGTGGAGAGTAATTGGGGATTTATTAAGAGTGGAAGTGGAGAGTAACTAGGATTTATTAAAAGTGGGGAGGAATTAAATCTCTTAGCACGTAAACAAAATTATTTTAACTCTAGATATACTAGGAGTGGAGAGGAATTAAATCTCTCAACATGCAGATAAATTTATCTTAAATCTAGATCTACTAAGAGTGGAGAGGAATTAGATCTATCAACATGCAAACAAATTTATCTTAAATCTACATTTCCTAAAAGTGGAGAGGAATTAAATCTCTCAACATGCAGAGTTCTTTTTTATTGCAAAAATTAATGAAAGGTTCTAGAGATTTTATTCCTCTTTGGTAGATCTAAAAATTGGTCAACAAATATAAGAAATTTTTTATTTTCACCTTTTTCCTATAATATACATAATTATTTTGTTATTCATATTTTTCAAATTGTTGCATCTCTCTTATTAAAAAAAATTATTGAATTGCACATTGAAATATTTGATTTATAACTAGCATTAAACTCTCTTTTTTTATTATTATTTTTTCAATATTGTGTATGAAGTCCATATTAAAACAAGTTATCTTTTGGGACCGCTATTATATAGTGAAAAACTAGTTTCAAAGTTTTGCTTAGTATCTATTTTCTGTTGGGTTGTTTTCCTCATAAATCCTATGAGGAGACCCGGAAATTAGATATGGGACCTAGACCTCTTAATGGATAATGGTTTTTTTGGAATGTATTTAGTGTCTTGTTGCTGGAAACGTAAACTGTTCATAAGATTTACATCTACAGAAGATATATTGACAGACTTTTGTACAGAAAAGACAGTCGATTTACGTCTACAGAAGATATATTGACAGACTTTTGTACAGAAAAGACAGTCATTTTTCTGCAGTAGCTTTATGATATCATCATGACAGCAAAAGGAATGCCCGGGCATATACCATGTAACTTTTTATCTTGTTTATAAAAAGTTCGTTTTTTTCTTTGGAGAAAAAATAAATAAATAAATAAATAAATAAAATCAAGTCCATATTAAAAATGGAAAAAATTTGACATTTCCCTCACAATAGAAAGTGAAAATATAAGAAAAATTTAACTTAAATTATATAAAGTTGATATAAATTATTATCTATAAATAATAGTAAAATATTTTATTTGTTATTAATATATTTTGTTTTAAATGTTACATATAAATTGAATATACAATGAATTACATGTCATATAATACCAACAATATTATTTACACATCATGTAATATCAACAAACCTAGATCCATCTTAACCAGGATCTATCAAGGGTCGAGAGGGATCCAATCTCTCAAGGTGCAAAACTCTTCTTTGAGTGCAAAAATTGAGGAAAGGTTTGCAGTTCATGAGATTTGATCCCTCTAGCCACTTGTTAGATCTCGGTTAAGATGGATCTAGGTTGGTTATATAATACTATATAATATCTATATTTGTATATATGTATCTCTTTCTTATTGCCTCTCTCTATCTCAACCCCCAAACGTACACTTTCTCTCTTTCTCTTTCTCCCTCTCTCTCTTTCTCCCTCTCTCTCCCCTCATCCAACTCCATATCTCTCTCCTCTCTCTTGACTCTTCTCTTTCCCTTTCTCTCCCACCTCCCTCTGTCTCCCCCCCTCATCTCTCTCTCTCTCTCTTCCCTCCAACTCTATCACTATCTACCTCCCTCTCCCCTCCATCTCTATGTCTCCCTCTCTCTCTCTGACCCTTCTCTCTGTATCTCTTTCCCATCCTCTTCTCTCCCTTCCCTCTTGTCCTCTCTCTCTCATTCTCTCGCCACCTCTCCCTTTCACTCTCTCTCTCTCTCTCAGCCTCTATCTCTCTATGTATTTGTTCTTTCCTCGATCTCTCTCCCCTCCAATTCCATCTCTCCCTCTCTCCTTCTCTCTCTCTTCCCTCCTTTCTCTCTATCTCTCCCTTTCACTCCCTCCCTCTCTCTCCCCTCCAACTCTCTCTCTCTCTCTCTCCCTCTCTCCTCTCTCCCTCACTCTCTCTCTCTCTCTCCTTTCACTCCCTCCTCTCTCTCCCCTCCAACTCTCTCTCTCTCCCACATCCCCCTCTCTATCTCCCCTCCTCTCTCTCTTTCTTCCTCTCTCTCCCACCTCCCCCTCTCTATCTCCCCCATCACTCCCTTTCTCTCTCAACCCTTCAACTCTGTCACTATCTCCCTCCCTCTCTCCCCCTACCCCTCTCTTCCCTTCACTTTGTTTGTTGTCATTGTTTGGATCCTTAGTTAAAATGGAACTATGTTGGTTTATCTCCCCCCATCACTCTCTCTCTCTCTCTCTCTCTCTCCAACTTTGTCACTATCTGCCTCCCTCTCTCCCCCTACCCCTCGCTTCCCTTCACTTTGTTTGTTGTCATCGATTGGATCCTTAGTTAAAATGGATCTATGTTGGTTCTTACCAATACTATTTGTATTGTATAAATTTCACATCTTTAAATATAAAAGTGTTCTCATTTTTTATTTTATTAATATCTCAAAACTAATTATAACCTTTTTTCCTTTTAACTTCAATTAAAAAAGATTATAAAATTAAAATAAAATAAAATATTTTTATTGTGAAATAAGTTATGGTTTTTTGGCTTGTGGTATAAATAAGCTATGGTATTGTAACAAAGCTTATTTACAAGTTAATGATATCCATGGTAAAGTGGGGGTGAATATCCATGGTTAAGAATCATATTGTTGTAAAATATTTTGATTGTGAAATAAGTTATCAGTTTTTGGCATGTGGTATTGAAAAGCCATGGTAGTATCACATGTTATTGTAACAAAGTCCATTCACAAGTTCATAATATCAATGACAAAGTAGGGGTGAATATCCATGGTTAAGAATCTTGTTATATTGTTATAAAATATTTTGATTGTGAAATAAGTTATATTTTTTGGGCATATGGTATTGAGAAGGCATGTTATTGTAACAAAGTCTATTTACAAGTTAATAATATCCATGGTAAAGTGAAGGTGAATATTATAAAATTAAAATAAAATAAAATATTTTTATTGTGAAATAAGTTATGTTTTTTTGGCGTGTGGTATAAATAAGCCATGGTATTGTAACAAAGCTTATTTACAAGTTAATGATATCCATAGTTAAGAATCATATTGTTGTAAAATATTTTGATTGTGAAAAAAGTTATCATTTTTTGGCATGTGGTATTAATAAGCCATGGTATTATCACATGCTATTGTAACAAAGCCTATTCACAAGTTCATAATATCAATGACAAAGTAGGGGTGAGTATCCATGATTAAGAATCTTGTTATATTGTTATGAAATATTTTGATTGTGAAATAAGTTATGTTTTTTGGGCATATGGTATTGATAAGCCATGGTATTGTAACAAAGTTTATTTACAAGTTAATAATATCCATGGTAAAGTGAGGATGAATATCCATGGTTAAGAATTTTTTTTGTATTGTTATACAATATTTTGATTGTGAAATAAGTTATGTTTCTGTTGTTTTGATAAGCCATGGTGTTGGCCCATAATATTGTAACAAATCTTATTTTTTAAAAGTTAATGATATCTACGGTAAAGTGGGGTGAATATCCATGGTTAAGATTCTTGTCATATTGTTATAAAATATTTTGGATATGAAATAAGTTATGGTTTTTGGGCATGCAGTACCATAAGTCATGGTATTGGCCCATGGTATTGTAAAAAAGCCTACACGAACTTTTATTATTAATTGACCGAACATTTAAATGTGTTCACTCATCCCAATCACTTTTAACATTTTTTATTTTTTTTAACCCAACACTCCAAATTGTTTAGATACTTACATTACACCTACACATCTACTCTATACGTGCCTCTCCGCGCAATAAATTTCACATCTTTAAATATAAAAGTATTCTCATTTTTTATTTTATTAAAACCTTAATTTAATCTCTATGGGAATATTTTTAGTAGCAACGAAGATAGAGGGTTTAGATATATCTCAAAACTAATTATAACATCTTTCTTTTTAGCTTCAATTAAAAAATATTATAAAATTAAACTAAAATAAAATATTTTTATTGTGAAATAAGTTATGGTTTTTTGGCATATGGTATTAATAAGCCATGGTATTGGCCCATGGTATTGTAACAAAGCCTATTTACAAGTTAATGATATTCGTGGTAAAGTGGGGTGAATATCCATGGTTAAGAATCATATTGTTGTAAAAATTTTTGATTGTGAAATAAGTTATCATTTTTTGGCATGTGGTATTGATAAGCCACGTATTATTCCATGATATTGTAACAAAGCCTATTCACATGTTCATAATATTAGTGGCAAAATGGGGGTGAATATCCATGATTAAGAATCTTATTGTATTGTTATAAAATATTTTGATTGTAAAATAAGTTTTGTTTTTTTGGGCATGTGGTATTGATAAGCCATGGTATTGGTCCATAGTATTGTAACAAATCATATTTACAAGTTAATAATATCCATGGTAAAGTGAGAATGAATATCCATGGTTAAGAATTTTTTTGTATTGTTATACAATTTTTTGTTTGTGAAATATATTATTTTTACATGTTATAATGAAGTACATATATCTCTCATATTGTAAAGTAATTTACATTTTTTTTTACTTCCAATTACTTTATCTCACTATATAAAGTTTTATGTAAAATAAAAGTGAAAATTAAAGTACTTTTTATTATCAATATTTTTGTTAAAATAAATATTATTTTATTATTTTTAAATGTAACTTTATGTGACAACATGTCCCTCATACTTGGTTGTAGAGACTCTGTGTGCTAAAAAAAAAATTGATATGTGAAGTAAGATGCCCTTAGATCTAGATTTGTATTTTCAATATCATTGTAAAAAAACTAATGTAAAAATATATACAATATACCAAAAAGTGATATGTGAAGGTGACGTGCCCTTAGTACTAATCATTTATGGAATAAGAAGTGGTAGATTATATCTAGATTTTTTTCATAAATTAAGCTTATTTATATTATTTAAATGTTATGGTGATTCTATATAAATCATTATATTTGAAAGTAATTTAAATATGACATCAACCTAGAGGGTTAGTTGAATTGGTTGAGTCCTCATCATTTAAACATATTGTTATTAACAAGTTATAGGGTTAATTCTCCTACACGCTCTTAGGGTTAGGCTTCGTTAATGAGTCGGCGAGAAGTGATCCCTTTGAGTGGATCTGCTTGGAACAATGTTTCCGTGGACATAGTGGTTAGCGATCTCCGAAGTCCGTGAACCACATCCAAAAAGAAAAATTCAAATATAACACACTATACATCATTCACTATAACATTAAATGTTGTGTAACTAGATGAATAAACATGACCATTTTACCTAGTCTTAATTGCTCACTATTATGTTTGTCACATTGCCACCCTGTTAAGGGATGCTTTGTCCTTAAAGCATAATGAAAAGGATTTTCTCTAATTGCGCACGTCACTTTAGCATATATAATTCGTCGTAATTCGACATGTAATAGAATAGGGGTTTAGTTTTGTTTTTGTAGACTTCAGTACTATTTTTATTTACTTACTTACTTATATATTTTATAATTATTATTATTTTAATTATATATTAATAAAGTAACTTTGTAAAATTAATTAATAAATTGAGGGGTGGAAGGAGGGAGCAGGGTGTTGTATAGACCCAAAGGAAAATTGGTTTCAAGTTATGCATGGGACTTGGAAATATGACCAACAATCATGCCAAAATGTAGGGCTTATTGCAAGGTTTGTTTCTAGCTAAAGCTACTTAAGTGACTCAAATTGTTATCCTTGGGGACTCGTTATTATTATTCAACATATTCATAATGGAACTTGGCCAAAAGATATAATCACTTGGAAAATCTACTAAAGAGAATCATAGTGTTGTTGCACAAACTCCCTCATAAATATTTTTTTCACATCTTAAGAAATCGGAACATTAAATCTAATAAGAGTGTTAATTAGGCATGCCAACTCCAAGTTGGGCAACTCGAAATTAATGGTGAAACAAGATGGTGCAACCTACCATAAAATTACAATAGTGAACGTGGTAATAAAAAATCATATGACCAATGGTCAGTTTCATAGTTCACCCCAAAGGCGAAAGCAAACCAAGGGAAAAAATTCCACATTTGGATGAGACCCTGACTGACATCGTAGCATCCTATCATTATTTCACACATGTAGCTAATGTACACAAAATTACCTTACCATGTTCAATCCTCATCCAATGGTTGCAATGTGAGCACAACATAGATCACCCGTTCGGATGTATGATTGCACTCCATAGTAAGGAAATTATGAATTGCTCTGCGACCATAAGTACTCCTGTGTGTGGGATAATATGGCTAAGGTTTAAGACAATGCATTTGAACTCTTGTAGATAGTGAGGTTCATTTTTTCCCAATTTCCTCACAGAGAGAATTGAATGTAGACTATGGCAGATATTGTGGCTACCATGGCACTGCTAGACTAAGGGAGCTTTGTCTGTGATTACGAGCATCACAACTAATTCTACACCATGCTCAAAACCGAGGATTGCAAGTGGAATTAATAATTGTATAATTGTGATCAGGTTGGTCTATCTGTCTACCCCTCTAGTTTGGCGTGTGAAGTTGTTTCCTAATTGGGCATGAGCTCAACGTTCAACACTGAAAACAACATGCAATTTTGACAAGGTGACAGAGGGTTGGAAATTGGTTGCCTACGTGTGGATTTACTGGCATTCCAAGTCCCCATTGCGACCCCCACAACTAAACCAGACAAGGAATTATCATCTCCCAAATTTGTATGTTTTGTTTGTCACGCTGATTCTCATTAAAGACACCTAGATTTTACAAGATAGTAATACCCTGCACCCCCTCTCTGGTTTGGAAAATTAGTAATCTTCTCAGTCTAGTGGCCTTTGGCTCCCCTTTGTGTGCACCTATACCTATTGTAGTAGGGCACAGAGCCCATGTTGACTCTAGGGAGACTATAAACGATGGGTGTTATGAAACAGGGTGGAGATAGAATGTGAATGGGCCCCACAGGAATGGTGGGTTGTGGTAATGGTGTTGGGAGAACGAGTTGTAATTGTATGGACGTAGTCACTCAATTGAAATATGTGTGTGTGTGTGTGTGTTTTGCAAGTGGATTTTCTTCTTCTCAACTTGAAATTAAAGGATTACAGTTTGTCTAAAATACAAGTGTTGGAGGAAAACCAATCACTCAAAAAATAACTAGCCAAACAAGATGATGAACCAAAGGCCTTACATGGCCATCTTGTGGAGCTCCAAGACTAAAATAATCTATTGAATACTAGGCTGAGCGACAAAGATGATGCAAACTAGACTCAAGAAGAGTAGGGTCTGGTCCTTAACATGCCAGCTGTTGGGGAGGACAACAATTGTCATTGAAGTATGTTTCCATGTAAATTTTGCTTCTTACTAAGTAGTTTTTGCCATATATATAGCTTTAGGAATAGTTTGAAATTTGAAATGTTGTAAGCATGTCATCTACACTCTTTAGCCCTATGGACTCATAGGATGATGCTCTTATCATAAAATTTCATGTGTATATGATATGACTAGGCACAAATTTAATACAAATCCTACTCACTCTTGTTAAAAATAATAAAATAAAATAATTTTATAATTTAATAAAGTAGCTTTATTATCATTTAACAATGTCACTTTATGATAATCAATTAAGTTTTATTAATTAATTATTCCTTTTAATTTTTTATTTTAATTCACTTAATTACACGGAAGGTGTTCCTCTATGGAGTTGGTTGGGAAAACATTGTTCATCCTAGCCAATCCCATCCCTCCATTTTCGTCTTCCTCGAACGAATCATTTTTACACACATGGTGACAATGATATTTTATTATGGTCCTGGATCTTTTGAGTCCAATTCCTCTAGTTTAGTAAATTAACAATTAGTCTGCACTATCCTCTATGTAGATAATCAATTATTTCATAAGATGAAGAAAATTTAGATGCTTTAAAGTAAATAAACTTCACAGGTTATACGAGTTTAATTTGGAAATATTTTTTCAAAACCTAAAAGTATCAAAGTTATTCGATTAGCATTATGCCCATTGTCACATAGGTTCAACTTGTAAAAAACGTTGCCCTGTTTTTGTTTTGCAAACAGAAAGTAAAAGTCAAGATATATGCCTTACCTTAACCTTAAATGATCTTAAATTATTAGTGATTAACATCATGCCCACATTAATTATTTTTGTCGTGGGATTGGTAAAGAACACTACCCTATACTTTATTCATGTTTAAGACATACTTAAACAAGACGGGCTGCGGGGCAGCTAGTCCCTGCCCCAACCCAATAGTCAAACAAAAAGTCTGCAGCATCTAAGCTATAAGCAGCTCCCCCTATATCATACGAAATTCAAGTTCCAGATCCAGAGCTACCTCGCTACGTAGTAGAAGGATGGTCTTTGTAGGTGTTGGTGGGTCAACCAATTGAATTGAATAGCTAACAAAATGATCTTAGGTGATCATTTTTGAGTCCATCCACGGTGCCCTTAGGCCGGTCAGCGTAAAGCGAGTTGTTTAAGCATACCCCACCAGTACCAGCGACAGCATAAGCAGCGGGAGAAGCAAAGGTGGATACTCATGATCCATACCTTCGTGAGCATGATCCAGATCTTACAAACGAACTTTCCCTATTTTTGGGCTTGCAGATATTCTGTGTCATTATCGTAGGTGCAAATAAATATGATGGCAAAAGACTGGGCCCATTCCGTGCCCTATGAGATAGAAATAACATTGTCATTGGTTTACTTGAACCATTTTATGCTATGTGTTAGTGTTAGTCTTTCCAGCCTTCCTCCAGTGATCAAACATGCTCTTACAAAGTTATTTTGAAGTTTCAAGGTCAAATTTTGTCATTTCAAAGAGTTTTCAAGCAAAATTTGGTCACTAGGCATTAGGTCTAGGGTTTGCTTTCACTCCTTCTAAAGTTGTTCAAATGGCGGTCTATGTCATCATTTAGCTGAGTCAATCATCATTCATAGGGTGGTCATTATCATGTCAGTGTCTAATGAGTCATTTTATACCTTATTCATGCTTCAGTTGTGCCTAGGCAAGCTCATTTCCCTCTCCTAGGGTTTTGAAGGCAATTTCTCTTGGGCGGCCAAATCATCGGCAAAACTTGTTTCCTGATGTTCATACACCTTCCCCTATCCTTAAAGTACCATATCATACACTTCCCAACACTCAGGTTCCCCAAAATCCTCATTTTTGCACAAACCCTAGTTTCTAGCTACAACCTGGCACTTTTCTAGGTTTGGCCTGTGATTTGCCCTTTTGGACCCCTTCCCCTCACTCAATCTCTGAGATTCCACTTTCGCCTACTTCCTAACATCCCTCCCCACTCCCAAAAATTTCCCCAAGAATTTAGAAGCCCCCTATCCCCTTCATTTCGCTTCATTTCGACCAAATTCCTTGTTTCACACATCGGGGCAAGTTTCCCTCAAATGATGTTTCAAAGCAGTCAGAGATGAATTTTGGAAAACTCAGAGAGGTTTTTGTCCACAACATGTCAAGGAAGAAAAACCTCCTTCACTTTTTACACAGGTGTCATGGTTTGAGAGAAATGTCAAAAATACCGGCGAGAACGAAGGTGCTCCAAGGACGGTTGGCCAAAACACAAAAACGAAAGAAAACGCCCGATCCACTCCAAATTTTGGCCAAAGCCTCTTTGGCTGAGCATGGTACTTGATTGGGGACTCCCAGCCCAAATTTCAAGAAATTTGGAGAAAATTTTGTCATTTGTGAATTTTTGTGCCATTTACAGGTTTTTCCCGTGTCATGTCCGCGTCCCGCGCGCGGACGTTTTGAAAGACTGCTCGGAATTTTGAAAACTTGGCATTTTTGGAAAGGGCATGCAAAGAGAAAAATTACCAATACTTGGGAGAAGCCTGATTTTGAGATTTGAGCCTCCAAAAGCTCAAAATACATCAAAAAAATGACTTTCTGCCCACTTTTTGAGTTGCAGAAAGTGACCTTGGGAGAAATAGTTTTTGAGGGGGCAAAACAACTCCAAATTCAGAAATTCCACTTGGGATGGAAAGTAGACAGACCAAGCTTTCCCATGAGCCATCTTGCATCTGATTTGGACCAGTGGAACCCACTCAAAAGTTGCTGCAAAGGGGCGCGAACATTTGAACAGGGGGCGCGACCATTCGAGCCAGCTTTGCCAGAATTGACCTTTTTTTGTCAAAAAACACTATTTTACTATGGTTGATTATTTTTACTTGTATATGATGGATAAATGTAATATTTTCATGGCACTTTGATAGATTTTACCTCTCTTTACTCTTCTAGAAGCTTCCTTGATGTAAAAAGTGAATAATTAATGCATGAATTAGTTAGCTAAGTAATAGAGGCAAGTTGTTGAGATGCCTATTATTTAGTGCTTAGTTTGGAATTAGTTCAAACTGCTCCTAGAAGGATGAGCTCGACCCCTAGAGGCAAGGGAAGAGGTTAGCTTTCCTATATTATGTGTTCTCTTAGTCATTT
>APFE030664245.1:0-30629 GCA_000404065.3 Pinus taeda
AAATTAACTAATGGATAGTTAGTTAATAATGAAAAAAGCATGTCTTAGAGACATGCATGTTTGTGAAAGGGTACTTACTTGGCTATATATACAGGACCCTCATTCTCATTTGTACTCATCCTACATCATTTCTTTTATACAATATACAATTACAATTACTATCCTATGATGGATGTCTTTGTCTACGAAGTATTTTAAATATTTCCACTGCGTATACGACTTTTGGTCGTTACACTTTCCACGTTGTGTTAATATATACTCTCCCACGCCCTCTCGAAGCTTTCACTACGTGTTTTGGCTCTCTGGAGCTTTGAGTCGAAAGTAGAAATTCAACGATGCTCTCCCACACCTTGCCACTCGACCTCTGGTGAGCGTGGATCGAACACTCGCTTGAAAGAACGTGTAATGGCTGCATAAGGATGACTGTAAATCTAGCACGGTGAAATTTCTGCATTTGAAAAATGGTATGAGACTTTGTGCACAAACCACCTATTAATGAAGTGTTGCATTATTGTGAAATCCGAGTTCGAGTTGTCGACTTGTGTATTCCAGCCTTCGTTGTTTGTTGTTGAATTCCTGACTGGTGCGTGGTATGTTGGGTCATATATATGGTATGTATGGCGTATTATGTGCGTTCAACCTTTTTGTGAAGGCAGTGTTGGAACGCGGGCTTGTTATACTCCTCCCACACTGCTCCATACCTCCCTCCATATTACATACAGTGCCATTAATTACTCACCACTCCAGTTACATGAACATTGTACCCCAAATAATCCCTCCCCTATATACCCCCTCCTCCATATACACCTTCCCCAAATATACTCTCCCCATATAATCCCTTCCCCAAATATACCTCTGATATATACATATCATAATTATATTTTTCACAATATTGCTACTACAATGTAATTTTTTTTTATGCAAGAAGTGCAATTTTTTTTTTTGCCAGTAAAATAGCAATTTTTTTTTTTTTTAACGCAAGAAGTGTTATGACTTGATACCGAAGGAACAAAGAAGCAAACTTGGTGCAAGGAGTCGTAAGTGTATCTTTTTGGGGTATTCAAATACATCCAAAGCATACCATCTCTATGATGAAGTTAATAAGAATTTTATTGTATCTAGAGATGTAATCTTTCTTGAATCTTCCAAAGCTGACAATGTTGTTGAGCGATAACTTGGTCGCTTGGAAAGATTCAAACATGCAAAATTGTTTCAAGAATTTGATAATTAGATTCTACATCTTGAAGGGGGGAGTCTTATACTGGATCAATCTGTGGAATCTTCTTTTGAAGCACTCTCTCCCCACATGAAGCTCCAACCACTGATGATACCTTGAGTGATTTGATTGACAGAATTGGGAGACTCAATCTTGATTCACTCCCAACTCAATCAACTGAGCAACCTGGCCATCTTAGAAAGGTCCTCCAAAATGGCTGACAAAGACACTTGAAGGTGTTCATCCTGATGAGGTTGGAAAGACAGGAACAAGAAATTCAACCAATCACAGTGGAGGTGATGTAGATGATTCTGATTCACTTGTTGATATGGACGCTTCTTATGATTGTGAACTGAATTTGTCTACAGATTTTGAACCAGCTTTCTTCAAAGAAGTCACTTCTCATGATGAATGGAAAAAAGCGATTGAAAAGGAGTACGATGCCTTGATAAAGAATGAAGCTTGGAAGCTAGTTGATCCTCCATTGGGAACCAAACCAATTGGCTGCAAATGGGTCTACAAGAACAAGTATAAAGTCGATGGCTCACTTGTCAAGCACAAAGCCAGGCTTGTGGCAAAAGGTTTTTCATACAAGGAGGGGGTCGATTATGAGGAGACTTTTGCCCCCATAACAAAATGGGCTACCATCTAGATACTCTTTGCCTTGGCAGCTCAAAATGGTTGGAAATTCCATCAAATGGATGTAAAATGTTAGACACACGTGGCAGCAACAGAATATGAATGATAAACAGGAGAGTACATTTATTATTAACAAATGATATACATTTATAGTACATGGTGTGACCCTTGGATTCATATTTCAAGTGGTCTCCTGGACTCCTTTTGGCTGTTCAGCTTCCACACCAACCCTTAGAGGATTAGGTGTCCAACTTTCCCCCCCTTAATCCGAAGGGTTATGTCTGAGTCCAAGAAGAGAGCTGTAATACAAACTATGCAAAAATGCATGGCAGCACTAGGCTGAATGTGCTCTCTGAAATGTTGGTATAAAGGGAGGTGGTTTAAGGATGACCACCAACACTGGAACACTTAGTGCAGTTTCCAGAACTCTTCCAAGTCTGGCATGAAGCTCAGGTCTTCTGCTAGAGGAAGTGCTCCTGGTGTTTTGAAGAGGGAAACCTTCAACCAATAAAGGGAGGTCTCACCCCACATAAAAGGGAGAACCTCAACCTGAAAAAGGAGGTCTCAACCTGTGATGGTTTAAGGATTATCACCAACTCTGGAATGCTTAATGCAATCCCTGGAACTCTTCCAAAACTGGCAAGAAGCTAAAGTCTTCTGCTAGAGGAAGTGTCTCCAATTCTTTGAAGAGGTATCACCGACTGAAGGCATGCTCAGGGGCATCTTTATCTCTGGCTACAACTCTGAATCTGGTATGGCAGGTTGTGGCTTAGGCTCGCTTGATGTGGCTATGAAGCTTGTAGATGACCATCATTTCCCCCCCTGGTAGATACAAGGAGAGATGATGGAGAAAACTAAACTGCAAGACTGTTCAATACTCTAGAACAAGTTCTGACATGTGACTGGAATATCTTCTTGGCTGTTGATGCCCATTGCCAAGAAGCGATCCATCCAAGATGAATCTTTGTTCTTGTAGGAGGTTTGTTTCTGAAGCATCTGTTTGAAGAATCACTGGTTTTATGACAGTGCTTACATGGATGAAGATCAAAACAATGATCTTTCATATGGCCAACTCGGTCACAGTGTTGGCATTTCACAATCTATTGTTGTTGCTGTTGCTGTGGAGGAGGGGTAGAATCTGGAACAGCTGAAGGTGAACTGTCATGAAGTAATCCAACACTCTGAAAGTGGATGGGCTTTGAGTAATCTAGAATATGAAAGGACACGTCCTTGTCATATCCAAGATCAGTTCTGTGCTTGTTGTGGACAAGCTCTTCCCAAGGTCTGATGACTGACTTGGGAAGTGCAGACTGAATTTCTGCATCTGCATGTACAACTGTTGCTTTATTGGGCACTGGATCTAAATCAATTGTAACATTATTGTCTTGCTGTTTATGGGAGTCTGTTTCAATCTTCTTAATAGAAATAGGTTTAGAATGATGACTCCACTGCTGTAATTCTTCCTACTGTAGTTGAGATTCAAGTTGCAAAAATTCTACCTTTTCTTGTGTATACTGTAGAGAGGTTTTAATATCACAGAGAGTGTTCTTGTTGTTTTTCACTGTATCATGATCAGTAGAATGTATCATAGTTTTCAAGAACTCTAATATTTCAGTAATTCGAGCCATATTCTTCATTGTCAAAATTACACCTTTTTTTTTTAAACTGCTCACAACTTTGAACAAAGGAAGAAGCAACACACTCACAATACTATGTCAAAAATATTTTCGTTATCGCTGGAAATTTGGAACCTTGAGCAAGTCAACATTACCATTGACCAAGAAAATTTCAGCTTTGGAAAGAGCGCAACTTACAATTCAAGGTATATAATTCAAAGTAGAGAAAACATCAACATATATATACCACACAACCTTAAAAAATAACTCAATGCTCATATAATTTGTCATTTGTCATACGAGTCAAGCTGTCAATGCAAAGAGAAGAGCCATTATACCACATACTACTTGCAAAGCATACAATGAATTACGCATTCATACCATGACCTTCAAAACATATACTCCATTCACCAATGCATAAAAATAATGCAGCATATAAACCAACACCCATCACAACACATATATATGGCTTCAACATATATAAAAGAAATGCAACGAACAAAGTTTGGATGACACCAGTGCTCACGGAATTGTAAACACACCAACACACCTCTTTCCCTTCCAACCATATATCCCATAAACGCTGTCCATGGTTTTTCATCCAGGCTACGTAGTTGCTCTGTAAGCTTGAATTATAGCTTCTAGACAATAGTTTTTGGAGGGATTTATCCCCATGTCCCTATCTGCAAAATCAGAGGATTTGGGCACCATACTCAGAAGGATTCGACATACCCATATGCGCATCTGCTGCGCAATCTAGAGGAGTCTAGAGCCAATAATGCAGGGCCCAATGAGGAGCATCTAGAGCTCAAGCAAAAGGGAGCAGAGGCTGAAAAAGTACTTGAAACCTAGTGCATTGGCCCAGTTTAGGGATGTAAGGATCCATGCCAGATCTCAGACTTCAAAAATCGTATTTCATTAATGTAATTAGCGCAACTCATTCTACTATTCATCAAAACAAAAGAAGCAATAACATGTATTTCAAAACCAACCACTATTATAATCACAAAACAATCTCTATTAATTCCGACCGAAATGAAGCATAGTCGCCCAACAATTGCACATCTTCTGGCTATGAAGGGAATATGCCCATTTTTCTATATCGCAAAGTTTCACGTCGGGTTTACCAAAGTCGGGCCTTCCAGTCCCTGAGCAATGAGGAAATGAGGCACAAATATGACTTTACATGTCTCGATGAGGATTTCGAGTTAGCCTGGCAACAACATGTGAGGAAATGGCCTCCAAATGGAGATCGGATCGAAGGCCAACCAAAATCGAACGCCCGACCTCTGGATCGTGTGAGCACGTCCATGGAAATCGGCTTCTAGGCATCTGGCCTTCTGAGTATCCATGGATAGCAACAAACCATTCTTGATCTCAGAAAAACGTAGAATAAATTTCAAGTGTCAGTTGGTAAGGCATTTCATTCATGTTGTAGTCGGCATTCCTTTTCTCGATGGTTATGGAGTTTCTCACTGAATAAACACACAATCAAAAAACACCTACAAGAATCCATCAATGTTGAGCATATTCCATAAGCTCTTGAGAATCCAAGTGTATTTTTCGGAAGTTTGGAAATTTTCGTAGCAGCACTATATTAAGTCTGGTCTCACTAGGGTGTATCATTTCATATTGAAAAAAAATATATCCAACTCCCACATGGGCTCTAGTTCACTACTATCCACTGCGCGGCTTCGATATGGATCGAATATGCCACTTCTCCCATCTACTATGCAGAAGCCTGGAATAATTTGATTGCAATTCGCAAAAGAAGAGGGATGATAAAGAAAGTGCAATTCATTAGCTATTTCTTCGCCATAGACGCATATCTGCCCGGGTCGAGTGCTAAGTTGATGCTGCTCCTCAAAATCGCTATCAATGTAACGTTCATGTTGTGTTAGCACTGAAAAGCTGAACAAAATGGTGTTATTTTTTTTTTAGCAGATTACTACAGAGAAATAGCTGAGCATATTCAGAATGGCAGGACAAAAATGGCAGAGAGCAATTTTGAATTGGTTTTCAAAACTGTATGCAGCACAGGCCAACACTATTCAAGGGAATATGAATCGACTCTTCAAATCCGTGGCTAGCAACAATGATATTTTATGTCAGCGTTAGAGAATATCAATGGCTAGATGTAGTGGGGCAGAGTAATGCCTGGGCAGAAATATGATAGGTATAGTTCTACAATGCATAGAGAGACAGACTTGATTTGCTCAGAAAAATTAAGAGAAACATGTCCAACGATTTGTGGGCAGAGGTTGCAACTAGAATTTAGTTGAGAAAACATTCATGTAATGTAGAACTGACCTGCACAGAAAGGCCATAAAACAAGTGGCTCAAATATGAGCAGCCAGGATATCACCCGCTCTGATACCATGTTAAACACACATGTGGTAGCGACAGAATATGAATGATAAACAAGAGAGTACATTTATTATTAACAAATGATATACATTTATAGTACATGGTGTGACCCTTGGATTCATATTCCAAGTGGTCTCTTGGACTCCTTTTCGCTGTTCAGCTTCTACACCAACCCTTAGAGGATTAGGTGTCCAACATAAAAAATGCTTTCTTGAATGGAGATCTGAAAGAGAATTTTTTTATGTCCTAGCCAAAAGGATTTGTTGTGAAGGTCCAAGAACACAAAGTATGCAAACTTGTGAAATCCTTGTATGGCCTCAAGCAAGCACCGCGAGCCTGGTATGAAAAGTTAACTGAGCATCTTCTGAAACTCAACTTCAAACATTATGATCTTGATGGTGCAACATTGTTTGTCAAGAAAGTTGGCAAAACAGTGGTATATCTTGTGGTATATGTAGATGATCTTTTGATGACAGGGAACAATGAGAGCTACATTGCATCCATAAAGAAGGAATTGAGGAAAGGTTTTGAAATGATTGATTTGGGTTATGTTCATTACTATCTTGGTATTGAAGTAACTCAACATCCAAAGTCCATATTTCTTTCTCAAAAGAAGTACATTGGAGATCTGTTGAACAGGTTTGGCATGATAGAATGCAATCCTCTACTACTCCAATGGAACAAAACTTAAAGCTCACATCTATTGAAGGAAAGGAATTTGAGGATGCAACAAAGAATAGACAGCTTGTAGGAAGTCTCATCTACCTCACTACTACCAGACCAGACATTTCATTTGCTGTTGGAATCCTCTCCAGGTTTATGCAAAAGCCTTGTGAGGGACATTGGTCTGCTGCAAAAAGAGTTCTAAGGTACTTGAAGGGAACTCAAGACCTTGGAATCAAGTATACACAGGTGGACGAATTCAGCTTGATTGGATACTCTGATTCAGACTTCGATGGAGACAAAGAAACTGGAGTATCTACTTCAGGATATGCTATGAGTCTTGGATCAGGAGCTGTCTCTTGGAGATCATGCAAACAATCAGTTACAGCAGATTCCACAACAGAAGAAGAATACGTGGCAGCAGCTGAAGCAACAAAAGAAATTGTGTGGCTCAGAAAAATTCTTGAAGATTTGCAGGTAAAACAAGTACAATCAACTCCACTCATGATTGACAACACCTCTGCAATAAATTTGGCCAAGAACCCAAAGTTCCATGATCGTACAAAGTACATCAATACTAAATATCATCTAATTCAACATCATGTTGAGGCCAAAACAATCCATCTCCATCATTGTTCCACAAATGAGCAAATTGGAGACATCTTCACCAAAGTGCTTGGAAGAGAAAAGCTTGAAAGATTCAGAACGATGCTTGGACTCACCAACATCCCTTCAGATTAAGGGGGGGAATGTTGACACCTAATCCTCCGTGATTGGGTGAATTTGGAATGTGAACAGTCATCAAGAAGATGAACTAAGCAGTCACATTCTTTGTATATAACAATAGCTACCTAATGAAATAAATCGATCAGTTTTTTGCCAAAACTGGAGTTACTCCTGGCCTGACAGTTGTGTTCTTATTTAAATCCGGATTAGTGGTATCAGAGCGATCTGCTCTTTCTCTGTCTTTCTTTTCATGTCCCCAATGAGGTTGGGATATAAGGAGTTAAGGCTTGAACTAGTTGAACCTTTGCAAGACTAGCCTTGAAAATTCCGACAGCCTCCTATGTCGGATGGAAAGAAATATGAGGGGGCAGGATATCCTATTAAAATATTGCTAGAAGAGTCCCTCGAGCGACAAAGGAACACGATGATGGAAAACTTTTCCTAGATCCTTCAGTGGCTACCCAGGGGCAATACATCTACTTCTAGCAGCTACTCTAGAAGTGCCACAACCTTTAAGGTACAAGTTAAATTTGACATTCCCATATTTGAGGGTCATATAGTTTCAAAAGCTATAGATAAATGGTTAAATATGCTAGAAGGGTGTTTTTATGTTCATAATTTTTCCGGCTGGGAAAAGATTACTTTCGATCTTCTCAAAGCCACCGCACACGTCAAGGACTGGTAGGAAACCTACTGCAAGCAGAAGGATGAAAGTATGTCCTCACTGTTTTTAGCAGCATCCACTTGGAATTCATTCCGGGCTATCATCAAGGAGTAATACTACCTCGTCAGAAGCTATGAAGATCAATACATAAAGTGGACCATGCTGCGGTAGGGAAGGGACCAAGACGTGCTAGAATTTACCAATATTTTCCATACCCTTGACACAAACTTGGGTGTCAAGGATTCAGAGCAGAATTTGGTACTCAAATACCATGGTTGCCTGCACAGGTACATCGAGGATGAAATAGAATTCCTGAACATCTCCTCGCTCAGCATGACATACTGATATGCCATCAAGATCGGGAAAAAGTTTAAACAGAATAAGCGAGACTTTGGATTTGTGAATCTGAAGTAAGGGAAAGGTGCCCCCAAACCGCAAAACAAAGGACAAAGCCAAGGAGAGGTGGCCCAAGACAACCCTCCAAAGCTGCAAGCAAATAACAATGCTACAAAGCCGAAAAAGGACATGGGAAAGTGGTGCGAGTTCCATAAGAGCTCCACTCACAACACAAGTGAGTGTTGGGCCAAGTAGTTACTGGTGGCCGAGCTAAAGGTTTAGGAATCAGACACATGTTATGACTCTGAGTCAGAACCTGATAAAGGGAATGACAAAGGGAAGCAGATTATTGATGCAGCTCCCAATGCCACCACGAAGATCTAGAAGGAGGAACCCAAAGTTCCAGAGGAGGAGTGCCTCTTCCACTCCCAGATGTGGGTAAAGGTCTCCCTGCTATAGTTCATTATCGACAACAAGAGCCAAAAGAACCTCATTTCAGCAGAGGTCTTGAAGCGGCTGGGCTTACTGACCACATCGCATCCATAACCATATGCCATCAGGTGGCTTCACCAAGGACAGGATCTTCGCGTGAGCCATCAATGTCGCCTTCCATACAACATCAAGCCCTTCACGGATGAAGTATTGTGTGATGTTGCTCCCCTTGATGTTTGTGATGTATTATTAGGCCAACCATACTTGTGGAAATGACATGCTATGTATGAATCAATGCCTCGTGCTATTATTGTTACTTTGGGAAATAAGTTGTACAGGATAACTGAGGTAGCACCGCCTACCGCCATCTCTATGGTTACTGCAAAACAACATAGTAAGCTCATTTCAAGAATTGGGAAATTTGTTTTCCTGATGATACGGCCTCAAGGAAAGAAGAAGATGGTGGCCATGACTTCCAGACAGGGCCCCTCCGCACGACAACTACATATGGACAAGGTCCTGGAGGAGTAGGAGGACATCTTCACCTCCTCGCAGGGGTTCCTCTGCATTGTCAGGTTAAGCACTCCATTGATATAACCCTAGGTGTGTCACTTCCTAATGGACCAATCTATTGGCACTCCGTTTTAGAGAATGGTGAAATCAAGAGGCCGATTCAGGAGCTGTTGTAGAAAGGTCAAATCTGTCTGAGTTCATCACCCTATGGGAGCCCGATCGTGTTGGTACAGAGGAAGGATGGGACTTAGAGACTCTGTATTGACTATCAAGTGCTAAAAAAGATCACTGTATGGAATAGTTACCTGATCCCATGGATTGATGACCTCCTGGACCAACTGAAGGGGGGGAATATTTCAGCAAGACTGATCTCAAGTTAGGATATCACTAGGTACCAATAAAAACCTCTGATGTGTGGAAGACTGCCTTGAAAGCCAAGGAGGGCCTTTTCAAATGGTTGGTTATGCCTTTCGAGTTGACAAATGCTCTTGAAACCTTCATGATGCTAATGTATGACATCTTGCGACCATTCACCAACTCATTTGTAGTGGTATACTTGGATGACATCCTGATCTTCAACCAGAGTTGGGAAGAGATCCTCCACCACATCTGACAGGTTCTCTAAACACTGCGGAAACACAAGTTATGTGCCAATTTGGATAAATGCACTTTTGGCATGACCCAGGTTTAGTATTTGGGATACATTATTAATGAATGGGGGGTGCATGTGGATCTAGCCAAGATCCAAGTCATTCGGGATTGGCCATCTGCAACCACTCTGACAGAGCTCCGCAACTTTCTCAGCCTTGCTAACTTCTACTATAGGTTCATGTTGGGATTTTATCGTATCACTTGGCCCTTGAGTCAAGTCACCAAGGGATGAGTGAAAGCAAAATTATTTTGTTGTGGATCTCAAGAGAAGACATTCACAAAGTTGAAACATTGCCTCTGCTTGACACCAATGCTCACATTACCAGACTCACAACAACCATTTGAGATAAAAACAGATGCCTCTAACTATGCTATTGGGGCAGTCCTTACTCAACATGGGCATCCAGTGGCATATCACAGTGAAACACTTTCAGACACAGTCTGAAAGTATACCACTTATGACAAAGAGATGTATTCCATTGTGCAGGCCTATCGATAATGGAAGCATTACATTTTGGGGAAGGAAACAGTCATCCACACAGACGACCGACCCCTGTAGTTCATACAGGCCCAAGGGAAATTGCAGAATGATCGCCATTAGAAGTGTTCCAAATACCTGCAACAGTTCCATTTGAATATCAATTATAAGAAGGCCAGCACCAATAATTTTCTAGGTTGCCTCAGTCGATCACCGATCATAGCGTTAACCATCATTCTCAAAACTTGTGGGCACGAGACTTCTGATTGGCCACTTCTATACAAAAGTGACCTAGAATTCAACCACACATACCAGACACTCTTGGAGGGTTAGCATGTTCCAGATTTTCACTTCTACGATGCCCTGTTATGCCACCTGGATCACCTTTGTGTTCCTTCAAGTGAGTGTGCCAAGATGATTTGGCAAGGACACTATAGTCGGGCTACTGGGAATTTTGGGGCTGAGAAAATGGTGGCAATACTGCAGAAGTATTTCTATTGGCTGAATCTTCGGCAAGATGTCGGGAAGTACGTCAAATCCTGCACTTCCTGCACCATTTCCAAACCGACCATCAAGAAGAAGGGCCTCTATACCCTGCTGCCTACCCCTAGTTAACCTTGGGAATCCATCTCCATGGATTTCATGTCAGGCCTTCCTTCTACTGACCATGGAAATGACTGTGTTTTTGTGGTCGTCGACACGTTCTCAAAGATGGCCATTATGGCAACCTGCAAGAAGAATATCACAGCAGAAGCCACTGCTAAACTCTTCTTTGAACCAGTGTGGGTACACTTTGGGATCCCATAGTCTATCATCTCAGATCGGGACAGCAGGTTCCTCACTAAATTTTGGTCTAGTCTCTAGCTAATTCTGGACACCAAACTCACTAAGTCCATAGCCTTCCATCCCCAAACTGATGGCCAGACATAGTTTGTCAACAAGATGATCGTACACATTTTGTTCATGTACAACTCAAAACATCCACACACATGGGATGAGATCCTCCCCTATATTCATCATAGCTATAACTAGGCTCTCCACAACTCAACTGGACACAACCCTTTTAAGGTGGGCTTAGGATTCTAACCACTATGTCCCATTGATGTGGCCATGCCATTTGCAACTACTGAGGTAGATTCAGCTCATGTCTAGTCTGAAATAGATAAGGCAAACAACTTCATTGAGCACATCCAAAATATATGTTAGTAGGTCCATGACATTCTCAAGAAATCAAATGCCAAGTACAAGCAGCAACATGATCAACATCGGGTGCCACACAAGTTTTAGGTGGGCAACAAAGTCTGGTTACATTTGCAAAAGGAACAACTTACAGAAGCCTATCAGAAACTCAGGCCACTCCAATATGGTCCTTATACCATTACCAAGGCTATAGGAGATAATGAATTTGAGCTCAATATTCCCCCATTCCTTGTCATGCACCTAGTGTTCAATGTGGACCTCCTTCGGCCATACTTTCCACCATTAGTAGACACATCCAACATTCCAGAATGCCTCACACCAACAAAGTTAAGTCCATATTTTATGGAACAAGCTACAACTGATCAGATCATGGACACAGAGATCAAGCACACTCGCTAGCAGAAGATCCAACTATATTGAGTTGTCAAAGCATGTCGACTCCTTCACCTGGGCAAGTGGCTCACCAGGGACCAAATTCAACAGAAGTTTCCTCATCTCATGGAGGAAACCAATGCAATGGGGACCATTGCTTCCTAAGGGGGGAGGTACGATCCAAGTGGATATTGGTGGCCACCCACCAATTCCATTTGGACCCCCAGCATTATTTCTTTTAGTTTTTCAGTTTCCTTAATTGTAGCACAGTTTACTATTTTTAGTAGTTTTTCGGATCCTGAACTTCCGAGGTCGTTTTGAGGCCCTAAATGATATTTTTTGGGAAAGCTAGGAGAAACACGGGTCCATGGATTGATGTTTCTCATCACAAAGTTGTATTCCTTGAACAGATCTTTCTAATGAGCTATTTTTCACATCAAACGGAGATCGTATTCCAAAGTTACAACCCTCGGAAGTTGATGCACCAATTTACCCAATATGGGGCCCATAGTTTGGTGCTTCATCTCCTAGGGTTAGGTTTTTTGATGTTTAGGGTTTTCCATTATTTCTAAACAATAAATAGGGCTTCGAGCCTCATTGTAAGACATCTCAGAGGCATGTAGCCACCACATCTCTTCTTAGAGATAAGCTACCATCGCCCTAGCTAGTTTATTTCCATTTCTATTTGTAAGCATATTTCAGTATTTTACATAATGAAATGAATTATTATTTCTGTTGCATCTCTATATGTATGGTTATATCTATAATCTATTGCATTCTTGTTTAAATCCGGATCAAAAAATTAATGAAAAAGGGCATGGAGACCTACACATATATACATCATCACATAGTTATCTTGTTGCTAACTAGAATCAAAAGGATAGACATAAAGCATCATAACAATTAGGAGGAGGTGGACACCTCAATTGGAGCTCCAAAATTGGAGAGAAAACCACCCACATAGATCCAAGAGGGGATGTCAATTTATTGTCTATCAAAATAAAATAACTCAATTAGCATCCTATATCACTAGACTACATATCGATTAGATGTAGAGAGCTCGCCACTTAATTACAATGACCAACATTACATCCTTGAAGCACTAAGAAGATTGACTCCTTTTGAAAATAGAATTAGAGAAGAAATATGTTTCCAAAATTAGAGGATAGTTGGGTGACCAAAGAGTGCAGGGCCATTTCTGCAATCCCCTAGATCTCCACGATAAAAGCATCAAGTTACCAATTCCACATTGATAACACTTCTCCCTTGTTTTCTCTGATTTAACAATGAATGTCAAGGATATCTTCATGAGTGGCAGACAGGAAAACATCAATACTAACTCATGCATAACATGAGATTTGAGGAAAAATTCAATGGGTTAACAAAATGATTCTACCTTCCCTCTCATAAAGAAGGGTGGATGATGAATATTACATCCCTAGGCTGCCTTCAAGCACTTATTTATACGTTTTCAGATAACAAATGTACAAATAAGTGCTTGAAGGTAGCCTAGGGATGCAATATATATATATTTAAATTAAGAAACCTAGTGAAGCTTTGAAATGGCTAGGTTGAGTGTTAGGCCCCACTATGAGGGTCTTAATATAATCATAGTTTAATTTTATTTTATTTAATAGGTCCTCATTTGTACTAGTGCTGGTTATTTTTTGGTTTCAAAATAACTCAACCAATTAAATTTTATAGTGGAAATAAAATACCTATGTTTTTTTAGAGGTTTGATATATGTCATGAAAAAAAAAATACAAAACAATAATTAATTTCTCAAAAAAATATATATCTATAATATGCACACATATATCTATAACTACATGTAGTTTCATTAGCAATAAACATTTGGAGCATATGCATAAACATAGTTGAAAATTAGGTAGTTGTAAAAATGGTTTTGTTATGGTGTATGCAAACCAAACTAAGAAGTTTTCCAATCCAAAATTAAAACCAAATTGACCACCTCATCCACCACATTATTGGAAAAAGGTGATCCCATTATTTATTTTTTATTTTAGTAATTCCTATGCATTAAAGTAACATGCACATGTTTATAAAACATGCACACATTTAAATAACACACACATGTTCAAATAATGCACACATGTTAATGTAATGCTCACACATTGTTTCCCCATCTCTCGTCATGCTTCCTAACCCCCCCTTCTCTCCTCTCTTCCCCAACTCTCCCCCTGCTCTCTCTCTCTCTCTCCCCCCCCCCCCATATATCCCTCCCTATTTATCTCTCTCCTTCCCCCTATGTCTCCCTCTGACATCCCTCTTCCTCTCACTTAACCTAAGCCCCCCCCCGGCTCTTTACCCCTCTCTATATCTTTCCATTTCATTATCCCTATTTCTATATCTCTCTCCCTTTCCCTACCCAGTCTCTACTTTCCTTTCCCTGACTCTCTCTCTTTCTCTACCTGATTCTCTATCCCTTTCTATCTCCCCACCTCTCCATATCAGTTTTTTCATCTCTCTCTCCCTTTATCTATTCCTCCCCTCTCTACCTTTCCCCATCACACACACACTCTCTCTCCAACCCCTGACCTTTTCCCCTCTGTCTCTCTTTCTTTCTCTCTCACCCTCTGCCCCCCTCCATCCTTTTACCTTTGTCCCTATATCTTTCTATCTTTATCCTTATGTCTTGGTCCTATATCCCTATCTCTATCCTCCCCTAATCCAACACTTATAAAAATGTGCATATGTTCAGATATCATACAGATGTTAAAATAATATGCACATGGTAATATGACACACATTTTTTCTCCATCTCCCACCATCCTTCCTAAATAAATTTCTTCCCCCAACCCTCTATCCCTCTTTTTCCTAACCTCCCCCCCTCTCTCCCCCTTTTCTCTATTCCTTTCTCTCTTTCTTTCTATGTCTCCCTCCTATCTCTCTCTCCCTCACCTCTCTACCCCTTTCTATCTCTCCTCCTCTCCATATCCCTCCTTCAATCACTTTCCCTTTCCCTATCCCCTACCATTCTCTATATTTTCCTGTTTGCATCACTCTTTCTCTTCCCCACCCTTCTCTTTCCTGTTGAGAAGTGTAGCAAGAAAGTCTCAATTTGATTTTTCCCTAGTCAAAATGAGAAAATTTAAATTTCCATATCAACAGACAACTTAGAATAAATTAACTTGTGTGACATAGCTCTTGTCACTTAGTTAGCTCAATAAATTTGAGTTATAGGGCTTGGAGTTCAGTAAAGCATGTGTGATTGCTAATTTGTAGCAATCCAGGTCAGTTATTTCCAATTGTATCTAGTTAAACTAGTTCTAATAGTTAATGGAACTAATGGAAGGTCAGTTGTGGATTGGGACAACAGTCTAACTCAATGGTCGTCTAGTTAACTGATCAATCAACCTGAAATAGCTAGTGTGTGCAAGGAATTCAAGTTCCTCAGCTATGGTGGAGATTCCAAGGCAATGTAACAAGAAATTATAAACTAGATTGAGTGTACAAGTGTTGCATGTAGTCAGATGATCAATATTTTGGAATTGCATAATAAATTTGGAGGAAATTACTAAAAAATAGGGCTATTTCCTTAGGATTTGTGCAAGGAAATAGGGGCTCAAGCAGAGGAAGAAAATGACTAAGTTTGGGTCAAAGCTTCTCATTGAGCAGAGAAATAGGTTACTAACTTGTAGGTTGTGCTCATAGCAGGCAAGCAATTGTAATACATTCTCTATTAATTTGATTAATGCAAAGGTGCTTGAGGGATGTTTCCCAATTGGGTTCCCCTAGAAAAATACTATGCATGTGTGGTATTTATTATTGCATGTTTGCGAATGTTGTTCCAAATTGTGAATTAAATTCCTTAGATCAATAGATTATAATTGTGTCACTTCATTTTAGATAAAACTTCTTGAGTAGTTGCAATTTTATCACCATATTTCTACATGGTATCAGGGCTAGATTCATATTAGAACATAAATTTCAAAGTTTTTCCTCAGGAGGTTCAAATTTGTAGCTTTAGTGTAGCGGGATCTCTTCAAAGTGGGGAAGATGACCTTCAACAGGCTAAGATTAGAGTATGACTTGGAAGGAAGCTAAAATTTCATTACATGGAAGGATCACATGGAGACGATACTTGATGAAAACAGATTGTTGGAATATGTCAAGACAAGTATTGCAAAATGAGGTCACTTGATGCCCATAATGTAGCCCAATGGAAGAAATATGTAGCGAATACGAGGAGAATTATATTTGAGGGAGTGTGAGACCACATTGTCTCAAATATACATGGGAAAGAAACTCCTTTCCCAATGTGGAAGGCACTGACAAAGCTATTCAAGTATACCGAGACCATAGAAAACTGGCCCTCAAAGACAAACTTTGAAATATTAAGGTGGAGAAGAACGACACTATTTGGAAGTATCTCACCAGATTTACACAAGTTTGGGATGAGCTTGGAGGGGTTGGTGTGCATGTTACAGAAAATGACCTGATTAGACTAGCTCGTCTAGGCCTTCCCAAAATTTGGCATAGTTACCAGGACTCTGTGAATGGAAGGGAAAACTTACTGAAGTGGGAAAGGTTATGGTTTTATTTCGTTCAAGAAGAGTTTAAGGGAAATAACTGGGATGGAAGTGCCCCTAGGAGGGGTTCGGGGGAAGTGCCCCTAAAGCTAAAAATAGATGAAACATTTCCTTGTAAAATATTGTAATTTCGTAGTCAATCTAGGACATTCATTAGGCAGATGATATAACAGTAGAAGTTATTTTTAATTTAGGTTATTTTTCCCTAGAAGGAAACCGCACAATTTATATGAGGGAATTGTATTGCATATTTTATTTTTTTTATTTATTTATTTATTTATTTATTTATTTATTTATTTATTTTATTTATTTATTTATTTATTTATATTTTTATTTTTATTTTTATTTTCTGAGCAAGAAAGAGAGAGGAGAATGTGTGAGAGAGAAGAGGAAATTACAATGAATTTGTTGTAGGTTGTATCTCTTCATTTTTCCAAATAATATAAAAACAAGGACTGGTTGTTTCTCTATGGATGTAGCCCAAATTGGGTGAACCACATATATCTATGTCTCTCTTGTTTTATGTGTTTTTGAATTTTTGTTTCCGCAATATTTTGTGTATTTCATTGCTCTGTTAATTAATTTCTAACATAACCACTGGTATCCCTAAAGGAGCACTTCAGCAGTAGGATGTCTGCAAAGGTTGTACCTTAGGGAAGTATGTAAAATCCACGTTCCATGATCGAGACAACAAAGCACATGCAGTATCAGAGAGAATCCACTCTGATTTCTATGGACCTTTCTCAAAAACCTCGACTTCTAGACATAAGTACTATGCTATTTTTATTGATTATTTCTCAAGAAACTGTTGGATCTTCTTCATGCAGAAGAATGATGAGACATTCTCAAAGCTTGTTGAATTCAAGTCACTAGTTGAGAAAGAGACTGGAAAGAAGGTGAATGATCTTAGGAGCGACAATGGAGGTGTTTATTTTTTGAATGACTTCAAAGAATGTTGTGCCAAAGAAGGAATTGGAAGAAAACATACAAATCCCCACAACCCACAACAGAATGGGGTAGCTAAGGGAAAGAACCAAAGCATTGTGGGAGATGGGAGAGCTATGCTACATAAACAAGGCCTACCCCTACATTTGTGGCTAGAGGCATGTAATATAACAATTTAAATGCATAACCAATGTCTTCATAATATTTTTTGTATGATTACATCTGAGGAGGTTATCAAAGATAAATCTAAATGTTTCGCACTTCAGAATTTTTGGAGCCTCTGTTTACTGTCATGTCTCCAAATATTCGAGGAAGAAGATTGAGTTGAAAATAGAGTTGGGAGTTTTTGTGGGTTCCACCAAAACTCCACACAATTACTATGTGTGCTTACCTTCCCTTAGAATGACAGTTGTGAGAAGGGATGTAAAGTTTGATGAGGAGAAAACGATGTGGTTCTATCTTGAGAGGGATCTTCAGATCCCATGAGAAAAGATTTTATCTCCAAAGGAGGATCCTCAGGAAGTTGTGGAGTGCCAAAATTGGAGGAGAAAATAGGATACGAAGTGGAAACATCCACTCAAGAAAAACCATACAAAGAAAGTAGAAAAGAACCTGAGAAGCTGATAGATTGGTGCAAGATGTGAGGGAGAATGTGGAAGTTCCTTCAAATTTGCGTAGGCAAAGGAAGTTACCTGAGAGGTACACTGGCTACATGGATCTAATGACTAAGCTTCTAGAGATTGAGCCATCCTCTTTTGAGGAACCAGTAGAGAAACTAGCTTGGGCTAATTCCATGGTGGAAGAATACAAATCCATCATGAAGAACAATGTTTGGGAAGTAGTCCCAAGATCAGTAGATAAATTAGTTACGAATTTGAGATGGATCTTCAAGGTTAAACATGCAGAATACAGAAGCATAGAGAAGTATAAGGCTAGATTTATTTCCAAAGGATTCTCTCAAATTGAGGGAATTGACTAGGATGAAACCTTTGCTCATGTAGCAAGGTATTCATTCATGAGATAAATTCTTGCACTAGTTGTGCAGATGGGTTGTAAGATCCACCAGATGGATGTAAAAACAAAATTTCCCAATGGTGTTATTAAGGAGGAAGCATACATCGAGCAACCAAAATGTTTTGAGACATTTGATCGAGAGTCTCATGTGTGAAAACTTAGGTGAGAATTGTATGGTCTCAAATAGGCACACCATGATACACCATAATCAACAATTATCTCATTGGATTGGGCTTCACCAAAAGTAAAGCGGATGTGAACCTATATCATATTTTGGTAGAAGGTAAATTACTTATCATTATTTATATGTTGATGATTTAATATTGGAAATGATGAGAAATTGATCAGCTCTTGCGAGGAGGACCTTGAAAGGGAATTGGAGATGAAATACATGGGTCTCATGCACTATTTCCTTGGGTTAGAAGTATAGCAAGGTGATGGGGAATTGTTTGTGTCTCAAGGAAAGTATGCCAATGAGATATTGCATAGATTTCACATGGAGAATTATAAGTCCATGGAGACACCTCTAGCACCCAATTGGAGGAAGGAGAAAGCCACTTCTTCCTCTTTTGAAAATGATGATAGTTTTGAAATTAGATTTATAGATCAGAAAACAGATAATATTCTCTTTCATGAAAATGATAAGGCTATCATGTTTGATAATCTTGAAGATTGTTTTCTGTTTGAAAATGACCTAGATGATGAAATTGAGGAATACGAGCCTGAGAGAGACAATATGCCAGAATTTATCATGTTCGAGGAATTTACAACTGACACTCAGGTAGCAGAAGCTAATACCTCTTTATGCCTTCCCATCACTCGGCAACCAGTTGTTCTTTTAGATCAGAATGAAGGGAGTACTTGTATTTTTGCTGTTGGATCTCAAGACAAGCTAGTGCTTCATGATTTTCAAGATCCCTTCAGCATTATTTTGCAAGCATTAGAGAAGATGGATGTTGCCTGGTTTCTTATTATAATCCTTGGTTTCATTTTTTATTATGAGTTGCCTACATGTACATTGTTCTACCTGCTCGGGGAAAGTAAGAGCAGAATTTTAGTATGCAACCATCTGTTGGATTGGTTACATTGGAAGGCCCACTTCACATGATTGTACATATTTCATTAGTAGGTAGGTGGTTTTCATCATGATTTGAAGCCCTCAAATCTATATGGTATGCTACCATTCAAAAATCTTTGTAAGTACTTGTTTCAGTTAAGTAAGTCATCAGTCATTTTTTTTGTTTTAGCCAGTTTAGTATCAAGTCAGATTTCAGTCCTGAAATTGAGTCAAGAGTTTGGTTTTGGTTTGTCAAAGTTATTAACTCCATAGCCCAATGGAAAAATGCACTTCTTTCTTTCCCAGAGATCTGTAGTTCTTGGCACCTCCAAGGTGCTACCATCCCCATTGGAGCCAATGTTAGTGTCGGTATCTTCATCCCTTCGTCAGTGATCAAATTCTCTTGTTGCATTGCATGTTAGATGTCTCACTCAATCAGCTGCATTCCATTAGGATCATCGATCATCTGATGGTAGTGGCTTATTATACAGTTTCCCTCATGTTCTTTACCTGCTGGCCCATTTTCATTCATCTAGATCATCTGCGGTCACTTTTTGTCTTTAAATTTGCAAAAGTCATTCTTAGGGTTTTAGGTCTCATTAGTTCTAGGGTTTCATCAATAAGGTCTTCAAAAGGATTAATAATGGTCAACAGGCACATGATAAGGACAAATAAAGTTTCAACAACAATAATTTCCATAATCAGATGCTCAGTGATTGATTTTTCCTCAAAACTATGTTTTGAGGAAAAACATAGTTTTTTATGTTTTTATGTATAAATTTGATGTAATTTCATCTTTTCCATATGTAATAAATTCAGTGGCAACCCTGGTCACCTTGCCAAGCTTCAGCAACTCCATCACTTGCAAGGAAAACAAAAAGTCAAAGCATTCAGTTCATCAAAGGCAAAAATAAAGCAAACTACCCAAAAACAGAGTTGTAAAGCAAGTCAAAGGAAAACATTACAAAGTGGGTTTTTATAAGTGAAAAATTAAAATCCTATGTATATAAACTATTTCTCATGTTTAAAGACTTCATTTGCATCCAAAGGAGAAAGAGTGAACAAGAGAAAGGTCGTGTTGAAGCCTAAGAGCAAAAATCGCAGCAACTTGGGCAATTTCAGGGGCGCAATGCATTGGGTCATGGGCACGGCGCATTGGGCCGCACTCTGCACTGTAAAAATTACATAGGCACGGCACATTGAAAGGGTGCGATGCACTGGGTTTGTGGCGCGGCACACAGGGTTTGGAAGCCGATTTCATCCACAACCACCTCCCAAACTGCCAAATTTTCTCAATCCTCAGTTGTTCAAGTAAGTCAAACATTCCTCCATGATCAGTGAATGAGTTTGCCTTGGTGTTTATGGTGATTTAATGAGAAAAAATCAAAACCCTACCTCCTTGCATTTTTTGTCAAAAAAAATTGCATAGGGTTTACAAATTGTGTTTTTTGCTACTAAATCCACTCCTCGCCATTTCTCACTCCCTCACTCTTTCATTCCCTCATTCATTTTCTCCCTCTCTTCACATTCTTATCTACCCATTCCCTAAACCCCATATCCCCAAATTACTAATCCTAAATCCCTATTCCTATTATCCCAAACCCTAGTTAAATATTCCCAAACCCTAATTGTTGTCCCAAAGCCTAATCACTGTCCCTAAACCCTTCTATTCCCCAAAAATATGACAACAATATTCCCAAAATCCCTCATACACATTCTCTCCACAGTCCTTCATATATTTGGCAGCAAAAATCTAAAGACACCATAAAATCTCTTCATACTCATCAAAGAAAACTCAAGCATTGGCAAACATGGAGTCAAACCCTTCCTACGACCAAGATGAGGAGACACTTAGTGATTCTTCTAGAGAAATTCATGCACCAAGGAAACCTCACAAGGGTGGTAAACATATATGAGAGGATCCTACTTCACTTGCCAAGTTGCTGGCCTGTCCTCTTACTATCACATGCTTTCAACACTAATATTGTTATTAGTTTTGTGAGATGGTAGAGAGAATCAAGTACCACCATGAGCTGGCCAGAGTGTTTGTGCTCCAGTGTGTTACGTTTATCCATTAAGTACCAATCTATAAAGTTAATCATCACCACGAAGTTATTCAAGTACACAAAGTTATAGATAGATATAATACATAAGTGAACACATGTGCACCATAGCACACATATTTATTTGGCTATAGAAACTGGTTCTACAACCTCCCATAACCACTTCGGGTGAGACTGTGATCTACTTGCAGGTCATTGCTGAAAGGGCCAATGGTTTAGGGTTTTGTTAGTGTGCAATGCACCCTGAACCTGGGTCAACTCCCCTTAAACCAACACCCCTATTCCCTCCCCCTCTCTTTCTTCCTTTTCACATTCCTCTTTTTCCATTAGTGTATATTTTGCAATAGGAATGTGTGCACATTAAAATCTGTGTGCATTCCTATATGTCTAATAGAATACAAACCTTTATGTTTCTCATCATTTTTTCTCGTACCAACACTCACATGTTAATTTGAACATGCAAATCATATGAAAATATATTTTTTGCAAGTGTTCTTTTATAAAAATGGTTTCCTTCATTATTTTTAACATATTATTGTCATATTAGAAACTTCTAGAGATGAGAAACTTATGCAATTGATTAGAAGAGTCTAGAAGGAATTCCCCCCCTTGGGAAAGTCCAAGATGTAGAAGACAAGATTGGGTATGGATTAACATAGGCACCCACCCATCACCAACTCAAATCCTTGCATAATCAATGCCATGGTGGACTCTAGTTCATTGCCACAAGTGAAGCATATGTTTCTAGTGGAGGACATTTAAATTCCAATGTCAAGTAATCTTCTAACGAATATTACATCAACAAGAAATGACATAGTTGAAGAACATTCAAAATTTTTGAGATGTTGAGTATCTAGAGGAAAAAATAAAAAAATTGAATGATTTACAACTTTTTGGTGAAGAGGCTCCTCATGTACAAGTTGAATTTAAACTATTAGATGTTGAACATAGAAACCAGGCAACTATTCATCACACTCCCAATCTTGACCATTAGGTGAATGAAGTGCTAGAATTTACTAGGCAAGGGATCCACATTGCATCTCCACCTTCCTTAACTCATGTATCTAGCGTACGATGAATAATTCCTAGATGTATCATGTGGATGAAAGTTATCTAGAAGGAATTGAAGGTAAATTACATAAATGAACTATTTATTATTGGAAACATGGTGTTGGAATTGATGTCAACTGTGGAGTCAACCAAATGTGCATTGAAGTCAACAAATAAGAAGAGCTCATATATGGTTTGGCTAATGTGTTCATGTGTTATGGAGGTGTGCATGTGCTTGTAAAGCTACTTGAGGATGTTGTGGAGTAGTGGTTGCAGACCTGGGTTGAATAATTTTGAAGTTTCCCATATTTATGTTATGGAAATTAATTATGGCTAGACAATTGGTGCTTGTAGACTTTATAGCCCAAATTGCAAGTGACAAAAGGGTGTTGACAAGTCAGTTTAAGCACTAGTAAATGGTGTTTTTGGAGCTATGCATGAATAAGTAAATCCATGAGTTTTTTTGAGGTAATTTCCCAAGGGAATTGATTCAATTGAAATGTTTTATTTGGTCTTCGTGTTGATTCAATATTCAAGGATGTAGTGGAACATGTTAATGAAAATGATTTGTTCCAAAATGAAATGATTTCTTTGATATGATATGCAAAGTGTGGAATAAATTTCTTGGCTTGATTTGGTCATTTTTAAGGTTGTTATGTTTTGATCAAGTCTTCAGGGGCATGATAGATTGTAATCAATGCAAATGATCACGGTGAATGTAATTTTATTTGGTCACACTTGATTATTTGATATTGTCAACAATAACAAATGTATGGATTTTGTTGACTTAATTATTGGGAATTGTTTTTTGAAAGTGTGATGCCATGAATCAATGTGAGGTTAGATTGTGTGAAAATAGAAGTTCAAGTGCACATTTTGGATTGTTTTGTATGCTATGCACATCAAACACTGAATGTGAACATTCCTACACATTGTTAGAGAAATTTATTATGGTTGCATTGCGTATAGTAGGCCGAATGTGTTTTCTTGCATAAGAGGGAAGAGATATCTTGTTTATAGCTGTTACATGGTGTGCGATTTAGTGTCATTTATGGGTCTATACCTGTGACAGTGTATGGGGTTTGATTGATTATTGGGTGTTTCTATCATTAGATCGAAATTTCTCTATGATCACTATTGTAATGTAATGTGTATCTCTGCGAACATATTGGATGATATTATCTCCAAACTAAGTAGAGATCGACTGATTGTATACTTCCAATGTGATTAGACCCCAAGCATTAGTGAAATGAAAACATTTCCTAAACCTGACTATTGTAGTTGATAACTTGTATGTGTGCAATGTTATCCAACCCATTAAATATACTTGTGATCTAGTAGATCAAATGATGTATGTTATGTATTGAAAAATCAAAATGCTTCATTATTCAAACAGTTTGATGTCAACTTGAGTAGAGTGTGTTTGGAGGAAAATGAATACACACCTACATCTGTGCGTTCTTGTCAGATCAATGTGGTTGAAGCTTAATGTAATGAATCAACTCTGAGTTGAGTGTTGAGTGTTGTAAGTGTTGACAATGTTGTTGCAGATCCATTTATGAATGTGTTACAAGAGTATGCAATTAAAGACAGATTATACAAAGGAAAAACTTGTATGGTGTTGTTAGAACACTATTGTAAATGCTAATATATATTATGTGTCGATCATATTAGTGTCAAGTAACCATATATGTAGGTAGTTTGAGCTGCTATTACAGATGTATTTCTTGTATAAACCATTTTTTATGGTGTGGTTGATAATGTGAGGCTATGTTGTTGTTTCCATGTACAATTGAGTGCATTTTGATGCTATGCATGTTGTTAGTTCGGGTGTTGTTGAGTTGTTGCTAGGGTTAAATGTTGTTGTTATTGATGTATGGTGCTATTTCTTGTCTTTGGAGTGATTTTATATGTTGCTAGTATGGATTGCATTGAGATGATGTATTGATTTAGGCTGAGAGTGAGAGTATGGCTGACTAAGTATGTTACTGGTGTGATGCTAGGGTTTTGGCTATGTGTTTTTGATGTATTGAGAAGAGTGGTTGTTGAGCTAGGATTTGAGTAATTAGATATTTTGTATTTAAATTGCGTATCAAAGATTATGTGGGTCTAGTGTGAAAATTGATGAAACAAGGTTGATAGTTGTTTGAGTTGATTTATGTAGGCCTACTTTGAAAATGTATGAAAAATGGTTTGGAAGGTTTTGAAGGTTCGGATCTTCAGTGGAAATTGGTGGCCTGCTAGAAAGTAATGGCTTGCTGATTCAAGGAGTGGTTTCTTCCTTCAGGTGGTGAATTGAGAAACTATGGGAGGTCGAGGCTATAGTAGGTTAGGGCTTGCATAGTTGAGAAAGTGGTGAGATTTTCCTAGTAGTGTCTTGGAGCGAGTGGTCACTCACTTACATAAGAAGTTGAGGTTTGCACAATGGTGGTGGCTAGTGAATGGTGTAAAAGAAGATTTTAATAATAAAGAAGAAGAAGAAGAGAACAAGAATTCAAATGTTTTTCTCCCGAAAGAATTTCCTCCTAATATATAGTGCCCTCATGTAATTGACAATGTTTAGTTGATGTGATATTTGTTGCTCTAATTTTGATATGATTTGGTGCTTTATATGCAACTCATGATATGTGATTGTGATATATGTTTTTCATATATATGTTGTTGATTCAGTTAATGGTTTGAAAAGAAAAGGTAAAAAAGTGAAATAGATGATCCATCAAGCTCAATATTGATTCACCCCACTCTTAGTATTGTAAAGCTCCCAAAAATTGGTATCAAAGCACATGCCTTTAGGTGCATCTTGACTCCTGAAACGAATACCAGGTATTTTTTTCCTAATGGATCATTAAGGTTTGTCTCTGCTCAGTGCCACAAGATATTAGATATGGAGTGAAAATGTTAAATTAGAATTATTAGATTGTGGACCTTATGTTTTGGAAGTTGTTGTGTGAAGGATATGGTAAAGATACACTCTTAGTGAAATTGTAGTAGTTGAATTCTCAAGCCAAATATGTGATATATGAAAATATTCACAGTTTGGATCTTGAGAAGGTAATGGATCTAACATATTCAAAGGGAATATGGGACATATTGCAAGTGTTGTATGGATGATACATAAAAAACAACAATGGAGAGTTGGAGAAGAAGAAAAGAAAGAAGAAGAAGGAGGGCTCTTAGAATAAAGAGTCTCATCCTGATATGATTAATCCCTCTATTGTGAATGGAGCAGTAGATCACCAAAAAGAGAAATTAGAAAAGGAAAGTGTAGGAGAACCAAATGTGTTGTAGCAAGGTAGATCTAAAGGTAAAAATAATGGTGAGTTATTTCTTAGTTGTGTATTAAACAGATCATATGTTGTTCATGTAGATTTGAACAACCAAGATGTTGATTGTGATAGAATGATGTTCCTTAACATTGAACTTGAATCAACATTGGTAGTCATAGAAAAGCTAATTGTTGAGATACAAAGGCTAACATATGTGAACAAATATCAAGGAAAACGTTTGTAAATATTTGATGAGAAGGATAATGATCTCAAGTAGGAAGTCATCAACTTAAAGAACCAACTATAGGAAGTGAAAAAATTGAAGATGTGATGGGAATCCCACTAAACGAAAGTGAGGGTCGAAGTAAAAAACTAGAGGTTGAGATCATCTCAATGAGGAAGTAGCTAGAACAAAAATACAATCAACTAAAGATGGAGAAAAGCACCAAGGTTTTGGAAAAGATCCTTAGTATTGTTAGATATTTCTAGATTTTACTCACGAAGCTCTCTAGCCCCTGATGATGGATGGAGTAACCATTCAAAACGTTGGACGGTTTAAAAATCGATTACATAGTTCTCCTCCAGAAATATCTCACAATATGAATAATTGTGGAAATATACAATCCCTTAACATCCTTAGTAGTTAGATATCTCCTTTGATTAGATTTGGTCTTGGATTCCAGAAGGGGGAGTCTAGCTCACATGCTCATGGAAAAAATGATGTAGAACCTAACAAGCATATAGTAGGTATGTAATGATAGTAATAATAGTAGCAAAAGAGGTAGAAAGCAACAAAAACAACCAAGGAATGGATCAAGAGAAGAGGTTGGTAGATCTCAAAGGGGGAATCATAACCCCTTTGTTCCTTTCATGGATGAGGTTAAATGTTATATTTGTCACAATTTCAGACATGTTGCAACTAGTCATAGAAGTAACTTGTTTAGACCTAATCAATAGAGTTTGCAACAATAAGGGTAGTAAGGAAAATAAAGGAGATCATCACCCTTCAAGTATGCTAATGCATTTCATGGTTATTTTTTTTCCATGTAAGTTATTTTTCCATAAGGAATTTGATTGCAGATCTCATGCATGGAGTAGAGGTATGACCAATGTAAACTAGAGATATGACATGATTATAAAAATATATACCCTACTACCTCATATCTTGGTCACGTGAGATGTTATACTTGTGAAAAATTTGGTCACATGGCTAAAGATTGTAAGTTGCTTGTTTCTTCAAGGAAAAACATGCAAAAAAAATAGCTTACTTAGAGTAGGCTTAATAGAAAGCTAGAAGAGAATGTGCATACCAACAAGCAACCTACCAAAGTGTGTAAGAAGGAGGAGAAATTAGTGAAGTGTGGTATTACTTTAGGCATGTTTGATGAAGATATCCAATCGTACATAGATAGTGGATGTTATCATCACATGTCAAGGGGCAAGAGAAAATTCCTCTCCTTGAGGAAAACCAAAGATGCCCATATTATTAATGGAGACAATACAGATGCTAAGGTGTTTGGAAAAGGAAAGGCCAACCATGGTGACATGAAGACAAATGCAGTTGATGTGTTTCTAGTTTAAGGCTTGAAGCATAATATCTTAAGTGTGAGTTAAATGATTGATAGAGGCAAGGAAGTG
This sequence comes from Pinus taeda, assembly GCA_000404065.3. Taxonomy (NCBI): domain Eukaryota; kingdom Viridiplantae; phylum Streptophyta; class Pinopsida; order Pinales; family Pinaceae; genus Pinus; species Pinus taeda. Next base: position 27,460 of record APFE030664245.1, read on the forward strand.
ATCTTCAAATCCAAAAGTTGTAACATTCAGAAAGATCAGTCAAAGAGATTGATAGAGAAAAAAATAGGCAGGAGAAAATGTGATCTAATAATCACCCTATGAGTGCCATCAACTGAAGATTTGTTAAAAAAAAGGTATTACAGACTCATGTGCTGGTGTGTGTTCTATGTTATTTAAGAAACAGATTAATCAGATTGCCAATACATAGAAGTTTAAAGGGAAAGACAGTAGAGAAATATAGTAGGCAACACAAAGACACAAACAATTTTTAATAAGGAGTTCACCCTATTCTCCAGGGCTACGTCTCCGGTCCCGCTTCAATGGTGGCCTTGTTTTATTGTGTCTTACAGTAGAGAAATTACATTACATGGACTCAATATGAGTTCTCCTGACAGCAAATTGTTCTTGGCAGGGTGGTCCTTGGATTCCCCAAGCCACTCAGAGTACACAGACTCTTGTTCTTCCTACCAGCTTTATGACCCTTGGTCTACAGTGGAAAGAGCCAACTGTGATGCTCAATCCAGACAGATTCCTCTATGGTAATGCTTGAATCATCAAGCTCTCTAGTTCTCGATACTGCCTATGGTCAGCTCGGCCCTCTGTCTCCTCTGCTTGGCTTTACTATTCTCTGTGTTCAGTTCTCCTTTTGAGGTTCACTGTTCACTGTCTCTCTGGTCGCTTGGACTCCTCTCCAAATCCTCCAATGAATTTGACTATCTCCATTCATGGCTTTAACCATTCAATCCCTATGCATATTCGGTTCCTCTCCCGCCTGCATCGATTTACCTTGTGTAGATGTGCTTGGTGTTCCCTTTTCGGCATCAGCATGAGCGCTTAGGGAGTGCCACGTGTCCCCATCTAACTAGTGCTAACATGCTTCGTCGACTCGTTTCTTCGGTTATGTCGTGGATACATTATTTCTCCACTATGGCAGTCAATAGATTCCAAATCCTTTTAAATCAAAACTTATTTCCCTATTGATTCCACTTCTTTCCATCAGGCGCAATCTCAGCCATCTGAACTAGGCTCCTCCAGATCCAACATCATACTCATGTCGAGTGCAGTTGACTTGCTCAACCATTAGCGCGCGATCACCGTGGTTTTTCTCTCACCTCCGCTACCACGCATCGATCACTGAGTGGGATCGCTCCGCTCCTGTCCAAAACCTCTTACCGTCTAAGGGCACCCCAATCAAACTGTCGGTTTCCAGGGCGCGGGTCCCGCCTTTGTTGTTTAGCGCTTTTTCTTTCTCCACCCACGTTTCTCTGGATCCCAACGTGACTAAGTGCTTAAGGCTCCTCCATTTCAGCCCTGTTCGCCTAGCGATGCGCATCAAAATCGTCTCCTTTTCCCGATCTGAGGTTCCTAGGGGCTGTTTTGAACTCTTGCGTAGTCTCCATGGGCCTCGATCAGCGCGCTTTGACTGAGTTCCTCTTCGTTCTGCGCTGGCTACCATGGCCACTGGTTCAGGGTGTTTTTGATGTCGTTTTGGATTTCATTAAAGATTTGGTTCAACTCGATACAATCAAAGTTTTTGACAGTATTTTGTGGATCCGATTTGGATCATGGCCTCCCTACTAAAAAAGCTTTTGGACCACCAAAAGTTGGTTTTCTGCAAGCATCGACTAAGTGTGGAAACTATTGTCTCACTTGTCCAATCTCAATCCACTTCGCACTACTCGGCTTTGAACCTTTAAGACCAATCCTGAGGTATTCCACCTTTCCACTGTGCATCGTCCTCACCTTCCTATCCAACACTGTATCTTCCTGCAACTCATCAAGATATTCAGGTAGCAGGTTGTCAACAGAAGGTAATTGACTCTGCTCTTCAGGGTCCTCAATCATTGAAGGTTCAAACAACCTCAAGCAATATGTGTTCACGATTGAGTCGATGTCCATGTAAGCTGGTAGATCAAGGCAAAAAGCATTCTAACCAATTTTCTCAAGTATCCTGAGGGTCCATACTTGATAGGTTTTAGCTTTTAACCTTCACCTTGCATTCTGTCCTTGCTAATATACAGCCAGACTTGGTCTCTAACTTGAAAAATATGCTCCATCTGATGCTTGTCATGCCTAGCCTTGTGCTTGGCCTGGCTCTTTTCCAGCTGTTCCTGTACTGCCTAGTGGATCTCCTAGATCTATTCAATGAACCTAGTTGCCTTGTCCACATCATTGTGTCTATCAACCATGGTATCTTTACCAAAGACAAAATCCAAAGGAGACCTTGGTATGAAACCAAAACAGGTCTCAAAAGGAGATCTCTGTGTAGAAGAGTGTTTGGCTCTATTGTAAGCATGTTGCACATAGCACAAGTGCTCATCCCAAAGCTTAGGATGTTTTCTGCAATATCCTCTGAGTAACTGGATCACTGTCTTGTTAACTACTTCTGTCTAGCCATCTGTTTGTGGATGAAAAGTTGTGCTTTTCTTTACTTTGGTGTCCATTAGTTCCCACAGACTTGACCAAAACTTCCCCACAAAACGGGTGTCTCGATCAGATACAATAGAAGTGGGTAATCCAAAATGAACCCATACATGTTCGAAGAATAATTTGCAGTTTTTTCAGCTGTAATCTGTTTACTACAGGGTATCAAAATACACATTTTGCTGAACCTAACATATAGATAATCATGACCTTTCCTAGATTTAGGCAGTCCTCCAACAAAATCCATAGAAATTCTTTCCCAAGGGTGAGAAGGAACTGGAAAGGGAGTGTACAAGCCTAGTTTTCTATTGTTAGGCTTGCTTTTAGCACACATGGCACACCCCTTTACATATCTAGAAACTCTCTCACTCATTTTTGGCCAATAATAGAACCTTTACAGTTGTGCAACTATTTTACTTACTCCAAAGTGACCTGATATCAGAGAAGTGTGTGCTTCCCTAATTATCTTTTCCCTCTCAGTTCATGGAATGCAGAGTTTCCCACAATGATATAAGAGTCGGTCCTTCACATGATAGTCCAATTCTTCTACTCTTTTGCCTTGACTCAAAGTTGCATATACATCTTTAAATTCCATATCTTGATCATACTGTTCTATGTAGCTTTCATGCAGCACAGAGTTATGCTTAAGTATGGTAGATGCATTTATAATGGGTCTAGATAACATGTCTGCAACCTTGTTATGTATGCCCTTTTTATATCTGATGACTAAATGAAACTGTTGTAGA
>APFE030664245.1:32215-54660 GCA_000404065.3 Pinus taeda
CTTGTGAGCCACTATCAAACAAAGTATCAATCTTTTGATTTTTGGAAACAACTCGAATATGGAAAAGCTCATGTCTTTTTCTCTCATGTTCTTCATCAATAACAGATTGAGCAGGATTACTAGTAGATGCTTCAGAATTATTACCTTTTATACCTGTGGCTACAATGATTGTTTCATCTCCCGCGTCTGACCCCAAATCTTTCTGAATAGCTGCAGCAGTCTTCTTCTTCTTTCCCTCGGACTTCTTAGGTCTCATCTCTGGATGCAGAATCCAACAATGCTCATCTTCATGCCCCTCCTTTTTATAGTGAGTGCATGAAGATTTGCCTTTTTGTGCAGTGTTATCCTTCCTTGATTTCCACTTCTGTTTTATTTTCTCCTTGCTCTTGCTTACAGTGGGTTGGGATGGTCCCCCAACTTCTGGATTTCCATTCTTTCCTCTAGCTTCTAGATGAGTAGCTTGTACAAATACTTCATCTATACTAGTGGGATTAAACATGAGGATGGTATGCCTCGTGTAGCTGTGTAGACTACCAATGTACTTCAAAAGAGTTTCTGGTGACTCTAATGAGATACCCAACATCAATGCTCTCTTTCTAAATTCTTGAGTATACCCTTATACACTTTTCCCTTTCAACTGTCGAAGAGTTTGCCAACTCATCATGGCTTGTTGCATGTAGGCCAATGGATAGAACTACTTTTTTCTTGCAGAAACAAATTCAATCCAGACAGAGATGGTCTTACCACGCTTCCTCATATCAACTTGGGTTTTGCCTTCCCACCAAACCAAGGCAGTGCCTCCTAGGCATAGGCTTGCCAGCTAAATCTTCCTCTTGTCTGAGTCTATGTTTTGTACTCTGCAATACACATCAATTTGTCTAATCCAAATGTCCAACTTTTTAGCATTTAGCTCTCCATCATATATAGGAAAATCAAATTTGATATCCAATTTAATCAAGGATGCTTTCTTGTTATGCACAGGGCTACTAGGAGGTGTAGGAAAGATTTCTTCTTTCCCCTTTCCTTTGGAGTGGTCATGGGAACGAGATTCATCTTCTTCTTTTTCTTGTTTAGAGCTTGATGAATCTTCATCCTTATGCTTTCTAAAGCCCCTATACATTTCTTCTAACATAGACTTTATAGCTAGGAAAATTTCTATGAATTGAGAGTTTGGCCCTATAGAACCTTCTTCTGACATTGTCTTCCGAGAATAGACTCTCCCAATTTCAGGATTAGTTTCCACCAACTCTCCTTCTCCTAATTTGAGCTTTGATCTAGTGATCATTCACAGCTAAACAACCACAAGCTTGTCTAACCTTACAACCTAAAGCTCTGATACCACCTAATCTGATAATCACCCTATGAGTGCCATCAACTGAAGATTTCTTAAACAAAAGGTATTACAAACTCATGTGCTGGTGTGTGTTCTATGTTATTTAAGCAATGGATTGATCAGATTGCCAATACACAGAAGTTTAAAGGGAAATATAGCAGAGAAATACAGTAGGCAACACAAAGACACAAACAATTTTTAATAAGGAGTTAAACCTATTCTCCAGGGCTATGTCTCTGGTCCAACTTCAATGGTGGCCTTGTTTTATTGTGTCTTACAACAGAGAAATTACATTACAGGGATTCAATATGAGTTCTCCTGATAGAAGATTTTTCTTGGCAGGGTGGTCCTTGGATTCTCCAAGCCACTCAGAGTACACAAACTCTTGTTCTTCCTACCAGCTCTGTGACCCTTGGTCTACAGTGGAAAGAGCCAACTATGATGCTCAATCTAGACAGATTCCTCTATGGGAAGGCTTGAATCGTCAAGCTCTCTAGTGCTCGATGCTACCTGTGGTCAGCTTGGCTGTCTGTCTCCTCTGCTTGGCTTTACTATTCTCTGTGTTTAGTCTGCCTCTCGGGGTTCATTTTTCACTGTCTCTCTGGTCGCTTGGACTCCTCTCTAAATCCTCCAACAAATTCGACTATCTTCGTTCATGGCTTTAACCATTCGATCCCTATGCCTGTTCGGTTCCTCCCCTGCCTGCATTGATTTACCTTCTGCAGTTGTGCTTGGTGTTCCCTATTCATCATCAGCATGAGCACTCACGGAGTTCCATGTGTCCCCATCTAACTGGTGCCAACATGCTTTGTCGGCTCGTTTCTTTAGTTATGTCAAGGGTACGTTCTTTCTCCACCGTGGCGGTCAATGGATTCCAAATCCTTTTAAACCGCAACTTATTTCCCTATCGATTCCGCTTCTTTCCATCGGGTGCAATCTCAGCCGTCTGATCTGGGCTCCTCCAAATCCAACATCATATGCACGTTGAGTGTGGTTGACTTGGTCGACCGTTAGCGTGTGATCACGGAGGTTTTTCTCTCACCTCCGCTGCCATGCATCAATTGCTGAGTGGGATTTCTCTACTCCTGTCCAAAACCTCTTACCATCCAAGGGCACCCCGATCAAACTGCCAGTTTCTAGGGTGTGAGTCCCGTCTTTGCGGTTTAGCGCTTTTTCTTTCTCCGCTCACAGTTCTCTGGCTCCCAACATGACCGAGTGCTTAAGGCTCCTCCATTTCATCCTTGTTCGCCTAGTGATGCGTGATTAGCGCTTAATCGCGCATCAAAATCACCTCCTTTTCCAGATCCGGGGCTCCCAGGGGCTGTTTTGACCTCTTGTGTAGTCTCTGTGGGCCTCGATTAGCGCGCTTTGACCAAGGTCCTCGTCGTTCGGTGCCGACTGCCATGGCCACTGGTTCAAGGTGTTTTTGATGTCGTTTTTTATTTCATTAAAGATTTGGTTCAACTTGATACAGTCAAAGTTCTTGACAGTCTTTTGTGGATCCGATTTGGATCACAATGTGTACCTATTGAAGGGAAGAGTAGGAAAAAGAAAGAGATTGAAGAAAATTTCTTCCTTTCTAGATCTTGAGTAGGAGAAGCTAGTCCCCACTGTAGTCCATTGATCTCAAATATCTTCACAAGCAAGATTATAGAAGAGTTCTTAGCCTTAAGGGGAGCATATGGTAGTAACATGGGAATCATGAAGAAGTGATGAAAATGAGTTGCAATAGTAGCATGGTGTGATCAAGAGCCCAAACGAAAGATAAAGTCTATAGGATTAGCAAAAATCTTAGAAGGTATATGATTTTAGGGGGAGCTATGCATCTTGCTTTCACTATGTTTTTGTAATAGCCCTATATATTGTATGCATGCATGAAAGAGCATGTCCTTCATCCGAATGTATGCACTTGTCTATCATTGACATTATGATTAAAAACCCTTATTCCATCCATGCATAGAAAGAAGTCATATGTTTCAATCATGTAAGCAACTTTGAGTGCATTAACGTAGCCCTGTATTTAGTTATTAAGCCATGTACTATCATGTTCATTATTTGGCCATAGTTGGTTGAAAGCCATTGGTCAAGTTTGTGTAACCTCTTACATGTTGCAAGGAGATATGGGTTCAAACAGGAAATTATAATAACAGCATAAAATTTTGAACACCAACACAAATATTGGATTGAAGGCCAAGCACATGTTCAGGGGGAGCATGTTCATCTTTGATGGCCATGTTGTCACTGAGGCCATTTCCAAGGGTTACAAATGTGAGCAATAAATTTGGGTTCTAAAGCCTATTTTCAAACCAGGTATCCAATTATGCTTCATTAGAAAAAAATTCAGTGGTGTTTCAACAAGGTTTGGTGACCCTTTTACATTGATCTCAAAGGAGGAGAATGATTAGGTGCTCAAAAAATAGCTCAAAATTAAAAGTTATAAGATCAATGTAGAACCTAGATGACCATGTATTTCTCATCATCCTAAATCCGGTGCAATTCGTTTCACACGAAACAGACTCTGTATGCTCCGAGAAACATGTTCTGTTCGCTTTCCCAAACAGGTGAATTTCTGCAAAATGTGACAGCCTAGTCAATAGCCCATACTTTTGACGTGGATTTGATTGGGTAGGTGTATGTGGTAGTTTGAATTGGTCAACGGGATCCTCAAATGAATGGTACTGTGACAAGTGTCAGTTTGTTATTGGACAAAATTTGGCATTTTTCATTGGCTGGAATGGTGGATAACCACGAGCTGACACATGGCCCAACTAGAGGCTGCCACGTGGCAACCCAAGAGGCCACCAAAATTATTGTTCAAAGTCTGAGCAGAGCCAGCGGTGGTCGAACTCGTGACCTCCCACAACAATGTCCAAGCCTCTGCTAATACACCGCACACATTGTTGCTTAACCATTATGGGTGCAGGTTTGATTTAAAATTTAATGGTGCGTCATGTGGGGGTAAGGGCCAACCATTGGTCACACAAAAACAATATGACCACTGGTGGAGTGTAGTGTAGAGGCCCATCCAGCGGGGGCAGACCATTGGCCTTAGCCCCAGGCATGTGGCCCCTCATGTGTTCGTATTTTTCGGAAAACAAGCATTAGTAGACATTTAAATTGTCCGACAATTTCATTTGATTTTCGGCAAAATTACGCTCTTTTAGTGCATTCTAGGGGAAATTTGTAGGATGCTACCAAATTTTGGGGAATTTGTAGTGCAATTAGCAGAAAATTGGGAAAGACCATAACTTCTTCATTTTTTTACCAAATCAGGAGCAGAAAGAGGAGACACAAGAATTTTTGCGCATTCTAGAGCCATTGGAACATGTTTTAGAGCTTTATGAGCATTGTAAACTGATGTATTCACACTTTTGAGGATAATAGAAAGGGCCAAACCATTGGAACCTAGACCAAGGAGACGTAGCCCATGAGGGGTGAACTCCTGCATCATGTGCTTCTATGATACTATCTATGTTTGTTATATGTTATTGTTCTGTGATTTGTTTATGTTAATTTGCACATAAAATTACATAAAAACACTCAAAAACACATGTTTAAACTTGCAAATAATTTCATAAATCCTCAAACACCTTTAATATTTCCGAAAAGGAATTTCAGCATAGCAAAACTAATTTTCTTAATCATATCATGTTTGGTATCAAAGCTCTTGGTTTTATTTGTGCAAGAAGGATTTAACTGTTTGAAAGTGAATACCATGATTACAAGGTTAAAACTCAAGAGGAGAGAAGGGAAGCTCATTGAAAGCCCTGAAATTTGGTCAAGGGGAAGGAGGGAAAGGTTGCCACAATGTTCATCACCAGTTCTTCATCAAGTTGCAGTTGAGACTCCAATGAGCATGTCTCATGAAGGAGAACCTATCAACATGATAGAGGATGAGAAGGTCTTCAGTAAGGTTTTCTTTGATATGACAGAGTTGGTGAAGGTCCTCTATGAAGAGAGCAGTACCACACTGCAGGGTGAAAGCTCCAAACCTCCCAAAGGAGAAGGTTCTTCAGGAGGAGGTAATGGAAATGGAGGTAAACTTCCACCCTCTCCACCATCTTCTTCTTCACATACATCTTCACCCTCTTCCACCAACATAACACTTACTCATACTCATCTACATACCTCAAAAGGAACTATTAAATCACCATTGTTAAAACCTGATGTTAAATTTGAATTGGCCATGTATAATGGTGAAGTAAATGCAAAGAAGCTTGACAATTTGGTTTGTCAGTTGGAGGTATATTCCATAATTCAAAACCTTTAAGAGGATGACATAAATATTCAATTACCTTCCTTGAGGATGGAGGGTGCAACACTAGTATGGTGGGAATCAAAGACACAAGAAGAGATAAAAAACATGTTAAGATCTCAATTTCGTGGTATGGTTTCATTGCTACAATAAAAAGAAAATTCTACCCTCTAGCTTATATGCAGAAAGGCATCATGAAGTGGCATAACTTTAGACAACTTAAAGGTCAAAATGTGCAAGATTTGTTACGGGTAGAATCACCCTAGGGTCTTGGGTTGAGGACTCCAATAGAGTGTTAGAAAATTACATATTATAGAGCAATAGAACACATAAAATATTGCAAAAATATAAACACAGAAAATGCATAAAACAAGAGAGACACAGATATATGTGGTTCACCCAATTTGGGCTACATCCACAGAGAAAGAACCGGTCCTTCTTTTTATATTATCCAGCAAACTAAAGAGATACAACCTACAGCAAATCCGTTGTAACTCCCTCTTCACTCTCAATCTCCTCTCTCTTCCTCACTCAGAATACCAATCTACATAGCTCCAATACAATTCCCTCATATATAGCAAGGGGTTTCCTTCTAGGGCAAAAAACACTAAATTAAACATAACTTCTACAATCAAATCTCCGCCTAATGAATGGCTCAGATTGACTACAAAATTACAAAATTTTACAAGGAAATTCTACATATATTCTTAGCTTTGGGGGTGTTGCCCCCAATCCCCCCACTAGGAGGGGCTCCCAAAAGGTCGCAGCTACCCCCCTTGAACCCCATCAGACCCCCTTTGTAGCAAATATTTTATGGGCGGCGTTGCCGCCCCATTTTGAACTGGGGTCCATGTGGCGATACCTCTGAATACAAAACATAATCAGGCTCCAAACCCAACAATCTCCCACTTGGATACTGATTATTGCAACTCCACCACTGCTTCATTTGTTGGACAATGATTCCACTTTGGACCTGGTTGTTTCTCATCTTCTTCATCATACTTGAAGACCAATTTAAATTGAGCATATTCTCAGTTTCTCTTTGGTTACAACTTTTGTTAACATATCTGTAGGATTCTGGCTAGTGTGTATCTTTTCCAGCTTCAGCTATCCATCTTCTAATGCTAACCGTATGAAATGGTACTTGAGATGTATATGCTTAGTCTTGGAATGAAATGCAGAGTTCTTTGCAAGATGTATGGCACACTGGCTTTCACTGTATAACTTGCCCAACTCCTGCTTCTTACCCAATTCATCCATAAAGCTTTGTAACCAAATAATTTCTTTACTAGCCTCTGTAGCAAAACATACTTTGCTTCTGTTGTTGAGAGTGCAACAACATTTTCAGTTTTGAGACCCAACTAATAGTTGTTCCCCTACAGTAAACACATACCCTATTGTGCTCCTCTTATTATCTCTATCACCTACCATATCTGCATCAACATATCCCTGTAGAAAAATGTTTGAACCACCAAAGCATAAATGCTTGATTTGTGATACCTCTCAAACACCTGAGAATCCACTTCACTGCCATCCAATGTTCTTTTCCTGGATTGTTCATGTACCTGCATACAACTCCTACTGCATGTGCAATATTAGGCCTTGTGCAAACCATTGCATACATTAAGCTTCCAACTACTGATGCATATGGAACTTTACACATATGATCGATTTCTTCCTGAGTCTTGGGACATTCCTCCTTACTTAATTTGAAATGGCTAGCCAAAGGTATAATAACTGGTTTTTCATTCTGAATATTAAACCTTTTCAACACCTTTCCTATGTACTCACTTTGAGACAATGTTAATTTGCGATTCTTTCGGTATCTAGTTATTCTCATACCAAGGATTTGTTTTGCAACACCCAAATCCTTCATTTCAAATGAGTTTTCCAATTTTATTTTGATCGCATTTATTTCCTGCATGTTAGAACCTGCAACAAGCATGTCATCTTCATACAATAACAATATAATATAGCTTCCATCATTTTACCTTTTGAGACAAACACAATGATCAGAGTGACATCTAGTATAACCTTCTTCAGACATAAACCTGTCAATTTTAGATATCACTGCCTTGGAGACTGTTTTAAGACATACAAACTCTTCTTCAACCTACACACTAGTTTCTCCTTCCCTTTTACCTCATATCCTTGTGGCTACTGCATATATATCTCTTCCTCCAAATCCCCATGGAGAAAGGTTGCCTTTACATCTAATTGCTTAAGATGAAAACCTTCAACTACTACTAGACTTAAAATAGTTCTAATTGAAGTCATTTTAACAACAGGAGAAAATATTTCATAAAAGTATATAACCATTTTCTGTGCAAAACCCTTTCACCACAAGTCTAGCTTTATAACTTTTTCTACCTTCATCTTCTTCCTTCAACTTGTTAACCCATTTATTCTACAATGCTATTTTACCTGTAGGCAACCTGACTAAGTCCCAAGTTTTCTTATGTGCTAAGGAGTCCATCTCTTCTTTCATGGCTTGCTCCCACTACTTCCTGGTTTCTACCTAAACTACTTTTTCATAACATTCTCGTTTACCAGAATCAGTCAACAATACATAATATAATGAAGGAGAGTATCATTCAGGGGGTCTACTTATCTTGGTAGATCTTCTAACACCCCTTTCAGGTGTCTGAGGTGCTTGTTTCTGTTGTGGTCATTGTTCTGGCTATTGATCATTGTGATTTTCAGGCACCATCACTTTTTTTGTGATCTCGTCAAGCACTATGTATTCTCTGTTTTCTTTTTATTGTTTTTTTTCCTATGGTTGATCCTTAAACAAAACATTTTCATTGAATATGACACCTCTGCTCCTAATGATTTTTTGTTTTTCATAATCATAAAAGTGATAACCAAAATCATTAGCACCATATCCAATAAAGGTAGATTTCTTTGATTTTGCCTCAAGCTTTGTTCTATTTTCTTTATTAATGTGGAAAAAGGCTTCACAACCAAAAGTCTTTAAAAAAGAGTAGTTTACCTTTTTACTTGTCCATGCCTCCTCTAGAATACCACCATCCAAGTAACTTGAAGGCCCTCTGTTTATTAGATAAACAGTAGTATCTACAACATCTGCCCAAAATTGTAAAGGCAATCCTGCATGCAATCTCATGCACCCTGCATGCTCCATGATTGTCCTGTTCATCCTTTCTAACACACCATTTTCTTATGGTGTTCTTGGAATTTTCTTCTCTCTATGAATTCCATTCTCTGAATAGTACCTATCAAACTCTTTGCTACAATATTCACCTCCATTGTTTGTTCTGAGACACTTCAACTTTTTCTTGTCTCATTTTCAACCAAAGATTTCCATTTCTTGAAAGTATCAAATACATCAGATTTATTTCGAATACAATAAATCCATGTTTTTCTGGTTGCATCATCAATAAAAGTAACATAATAACAAGAGCCACCAAGAGATGATACCTGGGCAAGTCCCCATAAATTTGTATGCGCAAGCTCTAATTTTTCGCTCTTCTTTTCTTTCCCAACTCTAAGGAATCTGACTCTCTTTTGTTTTCAATAAACACAATTCTCATAGAATTTTAAATCAACATGCTTCAAACTTGGCAACAAATTTCTTGAGTGAAGAATCTGCATCCCCTTCTCACTCATGCGCCCGAGCCTATGATGCCACAATGTTGTATCTTCTCCTGTAGAGGTTAAAGCATTCAGAGAATTAGAAATACCATTGCATAAATACAATGTACCAACCTTTCCTCCTTTCGCTATTACCAGGGATCCTTTAGTGACCTTCCAGGTTTTATCTGTGAAAGTAGTTACGCAACCTTCACCTCTCAACTGCCCTATTGAAATCAATTTTTCTTCAGATCTGGAAGATGCCTTACCTCCTTCAATAGCCATTGATTTCCATTTTTCTGTTTTATGTAAACTGTACCCATTCCAACGATTTTACAGGGTTTATCATCACCCAATCAAACTTGTCCAAAATCTCCTTGAGCATAATCATAAAAATGTTTCCTATCAGGTGTGGCATGGAATGAGGCCCCTGAATCTACCACCCAGGCATCAATAATATTTTCTAAAGAAATAATCAAAGAATTTTGCACACATCACCTATCACATTTGCTTCATGATTGTTTTCTTGTTGCGCGTCTCCTTCTTTCCCCTTTTGAGACTTGCAGTCTTTCTTCAGGTGTCCTTTCTTCCCACATTTCCAGCACACTATCTCCGATCTAGTCTTGGATCTGCCTTTTCTTGACTTACTTCGATATCCAGGGCTATTTCCTCTTTCCATTTTATTCCCCTAGTCTCTGCAGTCAAAGCATTACCTAATGTCTCACTAGAGCTTTTCCTTCACATTTCCTCTATAAGGATTGCAATGACAACATCATCAAACTTTAAAGTATTAGATCCAGAGACAAAGTTACTAATGGCCATAACTAAACCATTCCAACTTTTTGGAAATGAGCACATAAATAACAAAGCCATAACTTCATCATCAAAATTTACCCCTACATAACTTAACTGACTGGTAACTGTATTAAACTCATTTAAATGATCAGCAACAGATCCACCTTCTGACATCTTCATATTAAATAAAAGCTTCATAAGAAATACCTTATTTAAGGCCGAGGGATTTTCATATAGTTTGGCCAATATTGACATTAAACCCTTTGTTGTCGTTTCCTTTGAAATATTAAACGCTACCAACGCCGCTAGGCATAGCCGTATTGTTCCAAGTGCTTTTTTGTTGAGAATATCCCATTCTGTGTCTGTCATACTCATCAGCTTCTTTGTCTTTCCACTCAATGGTTGGTATAGATCTCTCTGATATAGATAATATTCCATATACATCTTCCCCAGCTGGTAGTTTTGGCTATTGAATTTTTTGACCCTAAACCTACCATCTTCCGTCATTTCTCCCACTCAAAACCAAGAACCCTTCGCTCTTGCGAGTTTATCAGCCAAATAGGCCTTTGACTTTGATACCAGCTATTAGAAAATTATATACTACAGAGAAATGGAACACATAAAATGTTGCAGAAATATAAACACAAAAAACGTATAAAACAGGAGAGACACAAATATACGTGGTTCACCCAATTTGGGCTACATCCACGAAGAAACAACCAGTTCTTCTTTTTGTATTATCCAGCAAACTAAAGAGATACAACATACAACAGATATGTTGTAACTCCCTCTTCTCTCTCAATCTCCTCTCTCTTCCTCACTCAGAATGCTGATCTACATAGACGCAATACAATTCCCTCATATATAGTGAGGGGTTTCCTTCTAGGGCAAAAAACCCTATATTAAACACAACTTCTACCATCAGATCTCCACCTAATGAATGACCTAGATTGACTACAAAATTACAACATTTTACAAGGCAATTTTACATCTATTCTTAGCTTTGGAGGCGCCGCCCCCAATCCACCTGCCAAGGAGGGGCTCCCAAAAGGTCATAGCCCCCCCCCGGGCCCCCCCTGGACCCCCCTACAGCGAATATTTTACGGGCGGCGTTGCCACCCCATTTCGAATTGGGGTCCAATGTGGCAATACCTTTGAATACGAAAGATAATCCGGCTCCACACCCAAGATAGAGCAGAGGGCATACAACATAAAGAAACATGCAAACAAGCAGTCCTAATACTTAACCTACTTAAGTAGGAAGAAGAGGTATTACCCCAAGGTTCTACATTTCAGGTTATTCCGATAGGTTCCAAACCCTATGCTTCTTCCAATACCTTAGAACTCGCAACTCATCCAAGCAAAGCATATACAACAGTAGTAATAGCAATCACGTTCATGATATAGGTGTTAGGTCATATAATAATGTAAGAAAATAAGAATTAACACAATATTTTATAATCAAATTATAACATAGATTAATGCATAAAGACCATAAACATCAGGAACAAGACAACGCCTCTTTATTGATGTAAGCTAAAGAAAATATGGAATAACTACAACCTGAGCCATCTATCAGCTCCAAGTGAAACCGTATCCATCCTGTCCAGGCCTCAACAATCCTCCTACATAAGTGTGCACAAGGATGTCATGAAGGGATAATGGACATCTCAAGAAGGAAACAAAGGTTTCCTATGACTTGGGAGTGAAGAAGGCATAGAGATTTCTTCAAACTTTATTAGGGATGTAATCAACTATAATATCAATATCTAATATTTTCTCCTCATTTAGGCCTTCCCATGGAGGTTTATTTATACTTCTCCAAATTAGTTTTTTCAGTTGGGAAATATTTGGGCCACAGGATATAGTAGGAGAGTAACAGGTAAAATCCATAAACCCCACCCGAATATAAGGATATTATATATATTTTAATGTTTTAACACATATACGCAGGTTGGGTATGGACTGACATGTGTGTACACACTTTTTATACAGGGAAAAACAACGTATGGGATTTAAAACATTGTTTTTTAGAATTTGGACCAAGTATGGAAGGGAAGGGATGCCCCAGGCCATAACACAGAGCATATAATCTACCAAGGGTGGTAAATGGTGCTATAACAGATTCCCCCTAATAAATGAGGTAAGAAGGGGTACATGATGGCCGAAATGTATTAAGTGTATAGAAGGAATCATGCCAAGACCTAAGAGGAGTTCACCAAATTTCAGCCTACCAAGCCAATGGAAGAGATCATAAGGAAAGTCTTAGTCTGAGGTGGGCATACCCATGCTCAGAGATAATAAAGCATGTCCATATATCAAATAAAAAAGCGAATCCAATATGTATACAAGCGTAAAATGATTGAAAATTCATAGTGGATCATCCGATCATATCCATAGAAGTACATGTCACAATATCACATATAAAGTACTGGTCAATGATGCTAAACTAGAAATCTGATCACTGAAGCCATAAAGTTGATCCAAAAGGTACCAAGTCAAATAGTGGAATAAATGGTACGACATTCCACTCAGATTCCAACATATAGGATGTTGTTATAATGAACTACAACATATAAGATAAATGGTGCCACTGGCAAAAATATGAGGGGCTGGAAAGTGAACCAATAAATGTTGATGCAAACCCAAGGTCTTTACTGACCATCGTGGTACATTTCTACACAACAAGAATAAATGATCTGAAGTCGACAATATGAGAAATCATTTTATTACCGATCATTGATGTATATCATTAACAAACACGAGAGTACTCACTAATAATGATGATGAGAGCCAAGGTACCCAGTAAAATATAACAAGTGCGAATAAATGAGCTGAAGTCAAACACTTGGAAGAATCTATCAATCAGGAGACAATGATGTTTTCCCACTATCGATAGCGAAGGAATCTGCCACTAATGACTACAAACCCTAAGGTACTTCCAAATGGACTCTAGACCTTATTCCCATAGCAATGATTTGAACTAGATGAGAAAAGATCTGCTAGAAGGAAGGCATTAAGGCATCCTTCACCAATCCAATTTGAGTGCAACTTACAGGCCAATAATGTGGAAGGAATCAAATGAAGAAAGATGTAGTAACCAAACTGAAGCATGTTTATGATGTACGCAGGATGTAGCTAGTGCACAATAGAAACCCTCTGAACCAACCAACAATGAAAGCTAACACAAAGGCGAGGAATCCACCAATAAGGTCAAATGGAAACCAAGGTGTTACATGAATCCAAATGTGTGATAATGACGCTGAAGTCAAACACAAGGGAAACCACTCAGTCAAAGACCCATGATACTGATCGATGTTGAGAACAGGGTCACCTATCAATAATGAAAATAGGGCCAAGGTGTGGCTTTAGGTCTACTCTTAGAGAAATTTGTCGTAGTCAATAAGAGCAAGACCCACCAAAAAGAAGTCAATGTAGGCCTTCTCAAACCAACACGAGCGATGGACCAAATAGATGATGTGATAGTGAACACGACTCTAACAACTAGGGATGGCTGACTGAAAATAAGTCAAGAGACACCACAAAAAGGCTGACTCAATTTTACTTCCCTTGAACAAAAGAATGACTCAAATGTGACAATATGGCAACATATGATAACTTTGTATAAGTTTTCCATGAAAGAGGCACAAAAAGACTCTCCATATAATTGGAAGAGATAACAAAGCGGAGGAGTTCTGACTCAATAACAAGGTTAAGGCTCTCCTAAGTCAAACTAAAGCCCATCCCAATGGAGGAAATACTTAATTTTGAGTGCTTTGTTCAAGGGCAACACAACTAACTCTAGATGCCATCAATCGTAGAAGAAATATCTCGTTCCTGCTATTTTTGGAATATTTATTTTTTTTTGTATTTTTCAAATTTAGAAATCTTAAAAAAGAATAAAAGAATGCCTATGGTATAATGGAAAGAACAAGTGTCCAAATATAGATGTGCTAGTTCCTTAGAGGGGAACATTCCTATGCTCAATGCAAGGTGACAAAACTAGTCAATGACACTCAAAGGAATGTTCTTTCAACAGGTAGAAAGGTGTCCAGTTGCAGAGGCTAAGTGATTGCAACGTTGATTTTGCAAAAGACATTGTCAAAAGGTGGCTTAAACATGAGTCCAAGTGAATCTGGCTTAAGGCCAAAAGGTACAAATGGTCAACATGTAATGTAGCAGTAAAACTCAACACAAAGGAGCCTCTAGGGTATAAAGCCAGAAAAATAGTGAAGAAGTAAGAGAATGAATTGTCAACGCACAAGTCATGGTGGGACTAAAGAGGACTCCCAAGCCTACACAATATAGCAGTATGGGCAACATATGCTAGTGAGGATCTAACTAAGATGCCAATGTAGAGATTAGCTCTACGATCACGTCATGATTTGATAAGTCAACGAGTGAAAATGGTTTAAGAACCAAGAAATGATGGGGTCAACCGTATGGAAAAAATATCGTAGTATAGAGGATAATATGCAAAATGCAATACAAATGATATTCCCTAGCCTATATGCTAGTGAAAAATCGATACCTGCCATGATGGGTATGCAATCATGGAATCCCAAAGTATCCTGAAAAAATGACCCATCCCACAACTCCAAGCCAAAATGTCATAAAGCTCATAAGGTTTTAAAACGAAAAAATGAACTTTAGATAGAGTGATTTTCATATGTCAACTTATATAAAGACCTTTTGACTTACAATTCTTCATTTGTGTTATGAGCAAGTGAGTGAAGGATCTTTGGAGCAAAAACCCAAGCAATCTTAATCCATCAAATTCATCCATTCATTCAACCTTCAATCATCGAGGTAGCCTTCTAACTGATTTTTGATAAGTTTTACTACTTTTTAAATGTTTTGTTGAAAATTTGACCGTGGGAATTTAGTTTAAAAAATTATGCTCTGCGTACATGTGGGTTGAACATAGCTATACCGCATATAGAAAATTCCTACACACGATTGTGTAAATATTGAACCCATGTGTGCGCGATTTTAAAATTTGAAACACGATTTTTAATGATCCAAAACATTTTTTTTGCAAAATGTTTATTACATGGTGAGAAAGGGAGCATAGTGTGATCTATAATGAAGTGATGGAAGATCCAAATGCATTAGATGCCTTATGATGATGTAGATTATTGAAAATTTTCAAAATGCCAAATATGAAGGCAAATACCAGATTGCTTGAGTTTTTGATCCACTACTGGGATCCATAAGAAGATGCTTTTATTATTGACCAAATGCCTCTAAGGATAGAAATAGAGGATATCTATTTCATCATTTGTCTTTCCAGAAGAGGAGAGAGGGTTAACTCAACATGAAGGACAAGAGGTAGCCTCAGTGTGGAGGACTACACACGCATCTATCGCCTAGGAAACACCGAGAAGATTGGAACCGAGATTCAATTAAAAATGTAGAGAGCTTAGCCCTGAGAATCCTTCTCTTTACCATTGCCAAAGTGAATGATTCATCTTCTCTATATCAGACTTCTCGAGTTGCAATGAGTCTAGCAGTGGAGTGTCTCACAACAGTTTTTGATTGGTGCACAACCCTCTTTGCCAATATGAAAAAACAACTTACATCTATCAGAAAAGGTCAACAAAGAAATTCGGACATGGAACCATCTTGTGCTCCTTTTTCTTTGAGAGAGTACCAGGGCTTCGACCCAAGGTATTTTCCACCATCAACAACCCAAGGGATCCACGAATGGGCAGATGGGTTGATCCCTGAAAACACTTTTGATGAACAATTCTTCTCTTAGTGGGAAAAACAAGTCGTAGAAATCGAGGACTACCCCTATGCTGACATGGACTTTAGATGAGATCTAGATTTGGTGTTGCCACCAGATGCAACTTTGGGAGCCATAGGTACAAATGTTTTTAATTTTTTTAATTTTTAATTTTTTGGATTTTAAGTATAAATGAACTGAAAATCCTTTTGATGAGACAAACACTTACAAAATTATTTTGATCACGACACAGATGTTGGACCGATAAGACCTGAGGGTCTACCTTGACACAAGCATTGCAAAAGAGACGTAGAGGGAGCTGCATCAAATACTGAGAATACCCTCCATGTTTTCCAAAGAAACCTGGTGAGGTTGACTCACTAGATACTTATGGTAGCCATAGAAGTGCCACGTGATTGGGTGCGGTTATTTCGATGGGTGGAAAATTCCATCATCTTCTTCCATTCTGCTCATCTTGAGCAGGACCCATAAATGGATGACTTGATATTTTTTATTAGACATGATTATGGGCACAAGCCCTAATTTTGTAGGACATTTTTGTCCCAATCTTATATATTATTTTGAACATAAAACTATATCTATGTACCGATGGTTTATCGTGATGATCGTGTATATACAAATGACTCTTCGATTGATTTTTAATGTGATGAATGATTTATGTGCCAATCTAATGCTTTATTAGTGATAGAATCTGCAAATGAATTTTCTGATCATGGAATAGGAATAAATGTGATATAAATAAATGATCTTTGTAATAAATGCACTCTTAGAAATTGGCGATATAAATAAGGATCTCTAACGTGATAGATGTTATTTAATTGAGATACCACTAGTTGTGAATCCAAGTAAACTACTAATGAATCAATACCAAGAGATATTGCCTCAAATAGTAAGTTAATGACAACAATATATTCAACAAAATTATTTGAAGTAGGACCGATACATATGCCTCTTGAAACCGACAATTGGTTGGATGGATAATAAATCACCCAAGCTGCAGAAGCAAGGTTTTGGGTGTGTCTACTAGCACCATCGGCAAACCCTAGATATATCAAATCATCCATCAATACTTGCCAGGGTAGATAAAAAATATTAACATAACTACGAAACTGATAGATAAATATGCACAAATATATAATATTTACAATCATGCAAATGCTAGGTCAAAGCCTGAGAAAAATACTTTTTAAGATAGAGCCAACTCGTTTCCCTCAAAATCAACCAACTCATAAGCTCCCTTTTTCAAAACCCTTTTGACAATGAAGGGACTGTACCACATAGATTTAAACTTGCCTACCCCCAACGCATCTTTGTCTTGGTCATAGACCATGACAAGGTTGCCTTCAGAGAAAACTCTAGATCATATTGAGTTTTTACTCTCTTTTTATGGGCTTCGTTGATTATGGTTGCATCTTGACATTTCTCACTGAGATGTTCCAAATGAATGAGGCGTTCTTCGATAATAGGAGTATTTGGAAGAAGTTTAACAACTAATTTAAGGGAAGGAATTTCACATTCCATAGGAAAAATTGATTCCAACCCATAAACTAGTTGAAAAGGAGTAAAACTGATAACATTGTTTATTGGCATTCGGTATGCCCAAAGTTTCGGATATAACATAATGTGCCAATTGGATCAGGCTTTGTTAATCGTCCTTTGCAGGATGATTTTTAGGGATTTATTCACAGCTTCAACCTACCCATTGGCCCGAGGATAATAAGGAGATTAATGCTCCTACCAGAATCCCAACTTAAGAGCCAATTCAGACATCATCTGATTCTGGAAATGAATGCCATGGTTAGTGACAATCTCTTTGGGAATACCAAATCAGGAAATGACTTGATTGAAGAGAAACATGGTTGTTGTTTCACCATAATTCTTGAAAGTAGGCATAGCCTCAACCCACTTAGTAAAGTAGTCAACAACTACGATGATATACTTGTGATTTCTTGCCAAAGTTGGATTGCAAGTAGTAAAATCAATACCCCACTTCATGATGGACCGACAATGATCATACGGAAGATCAGAGCTAGATGCGCGTGCATTTTCTGAGTATAAACTTGACAAGCGTGGCATCTCTTGACCACTTCAATACAATATTTGAAGATCGAAGACCAAAAGTAGGCTGCACACAATTTTTTTTGGGTTGTTGCATGCCTAGATAGATGAGCACCACAAGCTCCATTTTGGAAATCATTAAGCATAGACTTAGCTTCTTCTAAAACAACATCTAGGGATTGAATCAACCTCACGATGATATAAAGTGTAACCTATAATAATATAGATTTTAGCCAGGTGACATAACTTTCTACGTTCATCCTTTGGAAAAGTGAGTGGAAACTTTGAAGTCTGGAGATATATAATGATATTTCCATACCAAGGAACTTGTGAGAAAATAAGGAAAAGATGTTCATTAGGAAAAGATTCCTCATAAAATTTTTCTTCCTCACAAGGAAACTCTAAGATCAATTCTGCAAATACTAAGGATTTCTTAGACTTAACTGACATGAATTCGAGATCAAACTCTTGTAAAATGACAATCCATCTATTTTATTTTCTCCCGATCATTCACCTACTAAAAAAAATTGAAATGCATTGACGGCTACTAAGATGAAAGTTTTTCGAAGAAGAATATAGTATATAAGTCACTGGATAGGATGGACAACTTCCAAAGCTAATTTATCAATGTGAGAATAGCGCAGTTCAGCACCCACTAAACCTTGGCTCAGATAATAGATTACGTGCTCATTAGAACCATCATCTTCCTGAACCAAAACCATAACAATAGTTGATTCTGCTGCAGTGAAATATAAAAGGAAGTCTCTTCTATAATTAGGTGGACTCAACAAAGGAGAAGAGGTTAATTCTTTTTTTAAAGCATCAAATGAGCATTGTCCGAAATCATCCCATAGAAATGGGACACCTTTCTTAAGCAATCTCGTAAATCCTTTAGTAATCTCGACATAATTAGCTACAAATCTCCTTAAGAAATTGGCTTTTCCTTGAAGACTCTGAAGTTGATGAATAGAGGAAGGGGGAGGCAACTGAAGTATTGCCTCAACCTTGAAGGGATCTACATGAATCCCTTCATTGGAAATAATGAATCCTAACAACCGACCAGACATGATGGCGAAAACACACTTATTCAGATTCAAACAGATTTTATAGAAACGATGTCATTCAAAAATTAATGGAAGATGATTGGGATGGTCAATTCGCTTTTGAGAACAAGCAGCTAAATCATTCAAGTAAGCCTCCATAACATGTTTGATATTGTGAAAAGCATATGACATGGCCCGGTGAAAGGTAACTCCATAATTTTTAAGGCCTAAAGGCATCTTCTTATATGCAAATGTACCCCAGGGGAAAATAAAAGTTGTCTTATGTTTATCATCTAGACTAATAGTGATTTGATTATAATCGGAAAATTCGTCCATAAAATAGAAAATCTCATTACCTACATGCTCATCGATAATTTGATCAATAAAGGGTGTGGGGTAATTATCTTTAGGAAAATCCTTATTCAAGTCCCTAAAGTCAATTCATACACGGATCATTCCTTGCTTCTTGTCAATGCGGAATGGATTCGAGACCCACTCAGTTAAAGGAATGGGGTATATGAAACCCACTTTAAGCAACTTTTCAACCTCAACTTTGATAGCTTCTTCTTTTCTAGGGTATACCGGTCAAAGCTTCTGGCAAATAGGTTTTGTATTTTCATATGTCTTGATCTCATGCTAGACTATAAATGGATCTATCCCAGGAATTTCCTCATAATACTAAGCAAACATGCCTCGAAACTCTTTATAGAGATCAGTATAAGTTTGAATTTCTTCAGGGGAACAATTAGCTCCAACGAAGACATTTTTGATAATGTTGGGATTCCTAGAGATGTTCATTCGAAAAGTTTGTGAAATGATAGACATGTTACTTTCAACTGAAAACTATGTTGGATCCAAAGGATTTAAAAGTACGTGAACATCACCAATAGATGAAGTATTGGAAAATCTTGATACTACTTCACGCAAATCAGAGAGGAAATATGACCGATGATGCAAATCATCCCACCGTCTCTCAACACTCATCATTTCTTCTAGAATTTCGTCTTCAGAGGGCAAAATAGTACTAGGAAATCCATAGTAGA
Organism: Pinus taeda; assembly: GCA_000404065.3. Taxonomy (NCBI): domain Eukaryota; kingdom Viridiplantae; phylum Streptophyta; class Pinopsida; order Pinales; family Pinaceae; genus Pinus; species Pinus taeda. The sequence continues at coordinate 52,083 of APFE030664245.1, forward strand.
AGTTGAATCTAGAATCAAGGCCAAAGCCACATCCCCATCCAGCTCCTCTTGTGAAAAAGGAGTAGGATTGGAGTTTGCAGTGTTAACTATAGATTGATAAGAAATTTCAGCTACAAACATAGGAAATGTCATTCCAACTACATGCCCCTCATCTAATGTGGTGTTAGAAGAGGGAAAGGGCCAAGGATCCAAAAAATAATGAGTTCTAAAGAACTCTCTTTGAGAAGGTGCCTTGGAAGACGAAATAACATTAATTCTAGCAATAGGAGCAGGAAAATCAAAGGTACCCATTAAGGAAGACTACATCCCAATTCCTAGATTCTCAATAGGCTTCTTAGCATTGTTCATCAAGGGAATAGTAGATTCAAAAGATGCATTGGATTCACCTGGAGAATAATCAATCTAATCAACCATTACAATTCTCCCTTCATGAGGAAAACAGAGGATGTGGAATAATGATGATACTATAACATCCATCTCATAAATATAATTTCTTCCCAAAAAGATATTGCAATCCAAATTTGCATCAACTATTTGTACTTCAATATTTACAACCTTGCCCTTAACACAGACGAGAAAGGCTAGAATAATCACATGTGGCATATGAGAATGACCATCAAATTCTATTAAGAGAGTAGGTAATGGAACAACTTGAGGTGATCCAATAGCCTTCCAACATGATATGGAAATTACACATGTGGAAGCTCCCTCATTGACTACGGTTCGAAGGATATTGGTCTTTCGATATGTAGACTTGATTTGAAAATCCATATGATGTGGGAGTCTATTCTTGATATTCGACATGTCGAATGTAAGAACAAGAGAGTTTTTTTGGATCAACTGCTCTGATCGCAGTGAGTAATGCACTCGTTTATGCTGGGCACAACTAGAGTACCTCTAATGTTGACATAACATAAAGACTTTGAGCCAGATCTTCTACAATAGAGTATTTCTTAGCTGCCTTGGCATTGGGATTAATTTGTTGGGTCGTGTTATATTCTTTCCACATAGTTAACAGGGGGTTTGAGGGGCACCTGTAACCCCACATTATGTGGTCTAGGGCAGCGCCCCAGAAAATTTTGGTTTTGGACCCTATGTTAGGTTGGGCAGACCCACCTATGGTTTTGTGCATGATTTTTGCACACGTTTTCTGGACGTGATGGTTTTCGATCCATGGTATTGGACGCGATGGTTTTTCAGTCCATGGTATTGGATGCTTCGGAATGTATAAATATGTATTATAACATTGAAAGGAACATAATGAAAAATCAAGTTGGTAGTCCCAATTTTGGGATCCAGGGGAAAATCTTTGTGTATATTTGTTTTATGTGTTATGATCTTGCATTGTTTATTTTCTGTGTTTTAGAATTCGTATGCAGGTAATTTTTGTATGGGGTTAAAAGCTACATTTGGTATCAGAGCAACTTTGGCTTCAAGGGGACACCTTTGTTGCTAAGGGGTTTTTCTCGAGCCTGTGGTAGACCCTGTTTAGTGGGAGGTCTGCAAGATCGATTATAGTGGTGAAAGAAGATGGGAAGCAGTGGAAAGATAGAGATCAAGAAATTTAATGGTCAAAGTTTTGAGTTGTGGAAACTCAAGATGGAGGATCTATTCGTGGATAAAGATCAGTGGATCATGGTAGATCCGGGTACTAAACCAACGGGAGTGTCTGATGAAGAATGGAAGAAGTTGGATCGGAAGGCAAAGAGCACAATATGATTGTGTGTCTCAGGTTCGGTATTGTTGAATGTATCAGGGGAAGCTATGGCGAAGGCTTTGTGGGATAAGTTAGGGACTTTGTACTAATCTGAGTCTCTGGTGAATAAACTATTCTTGCAAGAAAACCTGTATAACCTGAGGATGAAAGATGGAGACTCGGTCACAGAGCATATGAACGCATTTAATACTGTGGTAAGTCAGTTAGCATTTGTTGATATTAAAATTTCAGATGAAGATAAGTGCATCAGTTTGTTGTATTCTCTACCAGATTCGTGGGATAGTCTGGTTATTGCAATAAACAACAATGCAACTGCCTTGAATTTTTATGAAATAGTCTCATCCTTGCTGACGGAGGAGATGAGACGGAAAATTATGGAGAGCCAGAATGTGGATGCCTTGTCTATACGAGGACGGTCCTAGAATAGAAACAAAAATAATTCATCAAGTGGGAGATCTAAATCTCCAAGAAAACCTGTAAAGGTGGTGTGCTAGAAATGTGGAAAGGAAGGGCACTTCAAAAGGGACTGTAAATCTAAAGCTCCTGATAAAGGAAAGGGATCTAATGATGCTCCTTATGTAGAGGCGAAAACCACCTCAGATGAAGGTGGGGATGTGTACTTGGCTTCTTCAAGTACACATGTAGATCATGAGGCATGGTTGATTGACTCAGGTGCATCCTTTCACTTCACTCCCCATAGAGAGTGTTTCTGCGAGTATGAGAAATACGATGGTGGTGATATCTTCTTAGGAGATGATAGGAAGGCTAGAATCATTGGTCGCGGAAAAGTAAAGTTGAAGTTGCAAGGTGGAAGGGTTAGAACCCTTCCGGGAGTTCTGCATATTCCTGCGTTGGCCAGAA
>APFE030664252.1:14342-25633 GCA_000404065.3 Pinus taeda
CGTGCATGGTACCAGTGGACTACTCTTTTGAGTAGATCTTATTATTTGTGTTCTTCCCATGTTTCGAGGATGAAACATGCTAAGGGGGTGGAATGTTACATACCTAGGGGGGATAATATGGGGTACAAAGGGAGGTACCCAATGAAATAATGTAATAATGTGATGAGCCATAATAATAAATAAGGTGGTTAACCCGTATCATATAAGGGACCACAAGTAGTTAGTAATAATGTAATGGGCCCATGGTATTAGATAGATAGTATTGAGGGAACCATGGTATTATATGTATGAGGCCTATACAGAGGCTAGAGACTCCACATTGAGAGATGTCAAGGATTATTGTATGAATAGGCATATGGCTTATGGAGTGTTCGCCTTCCTTAAGGAGTGAATGTATGGTGTTGCTCTACCTTAAGGATTTGATATCAATAAAGAAGCATTTCTATTGATTTCTATCTTATTATTTCTGGGTATATTTCTATTGATTTCTATCTTATTATTTCTGGGTATATTTCTATTATCATATATTTTCATATCAGATCCATAACACAAGCTCTGCAAGCTCAAAAACCATGGTGGCTTGGGGCTGCATGATCCGGAAACTCTCAGTAAAGTTACGGGAGCTAAGCTTTGGCGGCGATAGATCAAGGAGCCAAATGCCCCCTGGGCCAAGCTTTGGAAACAAAAGTACGCCAAGCACTAGCAGGAAAAGAATCTTATTAGAATGACAGGAACCTTGCTTGGGAGAACAAAAACATTGTTCAGCAGCATTGTTTTTGGGAAATCCGAGCAGGGGACCAAGCTTGATTATGGGAGGACAGCTAACAACAGGTACCTATCCTTAACAAGGATGACATGACAGCCCTCAAAAGAGACACAGACAGCAAAGGCCTATTATTGGTAAAAGATTTCTGGGATCAGGGAAGGAACAATGATAAATGGAGGAAGTGGAAGGAACTAAGTTACAGTGATGAGAGTCCTTTGAAGGCCATGGCAAAGGCTCTCACCATGGACTTAAAGCATAGATGGATTCTGGTCTCCTCCTCACAAGATCAATTAAGATGGGGGAAGAATAACGAAGGTAACTTTAACCTCAAAGAGGCAAACACAAGCAATCACAGGATTCAACTTTGTAAATGCTGATAAAGTCTGGAAGGAGCTCTATCAAACTCCTCACTAGATGAAAATAAAGTTATTTATCTGGCTTGTGCACCAAAGAAAGATCCTAACTTGGGAAAACCTCCTAAAGAAAGGCTTCAGTGGCCCTTCGAAATGTCACCTATGCGGCTCACATGAGGAAATGATTGAACACCTGCTCAACCTCTGCTCTTTTTCTACTAAGGTGTGGTACTGGGTGGCCTCAAGCTTCAGACAAACCAACAGGGACAGTCTTAGCATATCCAAGACTATGAAAAACTGGAAGAAGAACTTCTTAGAGAATGAAATCATCAACAAAGCTTGGATGCTAGTACCAGGCTTTGTCATTTGGAATGTATGGAAAGAACGAAATAGGCGGATCTTCATAAATAAAGCTAGTGAGCCATAACACACAATTAATCAAATTCAAAAACAACTTAAAGAAACAGTTAAGAGAGTTTTGAGGTCAATTCCCACGAATCCTCCTCTGCCTCACGAGGAGATGATTATTCTTACTTTGGGTCTTCAGCTCATAAATCCTCAAGGAATAAGGAAGGAAGTGAGAACAATTAACACAGAGGCCAGTAGATGGCAGCCCCCTCCTCAAGGCTTCTTCAAAGTAAACATTGATGGAGCTTCTAAGGGAAATCTGAGGGAAGCTGGCTTTGGGGGTGCTATAAGAGATCCTCAGGGGCACACAAAATAAATCTTCCATGGCCACTTGGAAAAGGGTACCAATAACATGGTTGAACTTCTGGCATTAGATCAATGCTTGGAGATCCTGGGGGAGGCAAATCTACAAAATGTTATCATTGAAGCCGATTCGGATTTGGTCATCAGAGCAGCCAAAAAGATTCACAATGGAACTTCGCCAGATAAAGTGTCGAAACATTAGAAGCTTCTGTAGGTTTTTCACTGTATCCGCTCTCACTTGCAGACCCTTAAAATGATTACATTTGTTCATGTTCGAAGAAAGGCAAATGTGCTTACAGATCGGTTGGCCAATGAAGGTGTGGCCAATAAGGATAGGGATTCTCGGCATGCTTGGGAGTTGTTACCTGAAGGGAAACTGCGAGAGCACTATTTCATCCTGGCAACCAAAGATTGGGATTTATGGATGAACAACACTAATTGAAGGGATTTGAGAGATAGGAGTGAGGATAATATCCCCTAATTCGTCCAAGATTTTGGGATATGGTTGCTCTCCACAACTTTGTTCACTTTTAGATGAAGGACAAAGGTTTCAAGTCGAGCAATGATACAGAATGGATTGCCTAGGTGTGTTTGGCTCAGCGGGTTTCTGTTGGTGACTCCAGGTGAAAGGCTCAGTAAGGTCTGTGGGAATGTTCCGGCTTTTCCACGAAACCACGAATGCAATACCATAAGTGGTATTTCACGCGGGACTTAGATGGCATATGGTATTTTGATAGGCGCATGCGATTCCACTCAGCGGGTAAAACATGGCATCGAGAGGTGAGAGAAAACCGCTCTCATCGCACGGCTAACCCCCGCGCTTCTCCTCCGTGCGATATCACCGATGACCATTGGATTGGGATTATGTGTTCAACAAGTGAGATGGATTGAGCTTGTTGCCTCAGGGCTCCGGACCTATTTTTGTTTTTTGGATCCAATTTATAGTTGAGTTCGGGTCCGTTTTGCAAGGGGCAGTGGGGTCCACGGTGGGTCCCTATATGGGCCTTGGGATTTCCACGAAACCATGGACACAAAACCCCAAAACCTTATTTGGTATATCGCGTGGGACATGGCTGGTATCTGTTTTTGTGAAAGTTGCATGCGATTCCACTCAGGGGGTAACACGTGGCAATGAGAGGGGAGAGAAAACCACTCTCATCGCGCGGTTAACCTTCGCGCTTCTCCTCCGTGCAATATCCCCGCTGGCTGTTGGATCGGGACTTTTCTTTCAACAACTGGTATTGGTTGTGTTGGTTGCCCAATGGTGGCTCCCTTTGTGGGTCCCTTCGCTTGTTGGCCATTGATTGGGGTTATGTTTTCAACTGCGAGGATTGGTTCATGCCTATTTCCTGTGGGTTTCAAACCCATTTTATTTAGTGGACTTTTTATTGCTTCCATCAGGTCCGTCTAGTGGATGCAGTAGGAACCATTTTTTGTTGTTTATTAGAATCTTGTAAGCTTTGGTCCCTGGTTTTTTGCCACCCTTGCTGTCTGGGGCACTCTGTATATTATGTAATTTGATCAGATTAATAGAAGGTTCGTCTCTTACTTATTAAAAAAAAAAGATAAAATGATTATAGGAGGTTGTAAAACTTATTATGAACTTGAAAATAATTGTAAGTTGATATATCTTTGTGTTTGGAATACAAAAAAAAAATTCCTCTTTGAGATTCTCGTTACTCCTATTATTGTATATGGATGTGAGCTTTGGGGTCGCAGTAGATCTTGAGAATTGTGAAGGAAAATCGAATTAATCCAAAATAAATTTATAACCTACAACCTCAAGATTAAGGGAAATACTCCCTACCCTATCCTTTTGATTGAAGCTAGCCTTTTCCTCCATTAAAAGCATGGCTATGTTTAGGTATCTGATGTATAAGAAGAAGCTTTACAACATGGAAGCCAAGACTTGCTCCCCAAATTTGCTTCTAACTCTAGCCAAAACCCCCACCTCTGACTCAAGCAAGATTGGCATAAGGATGTTCAGTCTTGGCTCAACCATTGGGGGATAAAGGAGGAGATCATCTTGGAGAATAAGGATAATATTGAAAATGCTATTGCTTTCGAAATTAAGGATAAGTTGTAGGATGATAGGGAATTAGAGGGAAAAAAGATGCTAAGGTATTATAAAGAGGTGATCAAGTGCTAAGAAGAAAATGAACATTACAAAGATAATAATTAATTCTCACGAGCTTCAAAGTGAAACCATGTGTTGGTATATTCCCAAAACACCTTGGGACGAAAGAGTCTATCACCTTTGCAACACTAAGAGGGTTGCAGGTGAAAAAAAAATCTCTTGGATTGCTTGGCTCTTACTCACATCGGTTCTTATTTCCAAAACATTTGCCACACTACCATCTGTCTTGACTTGTTAATTCAATGCAACTATAGTGATCTTGGAATGCTCCTCTTCCTTCTTTTGATCATAGAAATAAAATTGTAAAGAATCTCAATTAATTTCTTACCTTCTTAAGGTTATACATACCATATTGGTCTTAGTGGATGTTAATCATCATCATTATCATCATTGTGTCAAATGGTGAGTGTTTTAAGACTGGGTTTCCAAAAATTTTAATTTAATTATGAATAATTATTAGGTGCATGTCATTGATTTAACCTTCATGGAATATTTTAAAATAGGTTCTGGGCAGAGAGGTACTCTCCAACCTAGTATGGTTGAAATGTTGTAATGCTTAACATTTTGACTTGGTGAAAATAAAATAAATTGAAATAAAAAATATAAAATTAATAATTATAATTATAATTACAATTATAATTAATAATTCAACTAGCCTAGATCCATCTTAACTTTGGGCATCTAGAGGGATTAAATCTCGTGTTGCAGACTTCTTTTAGAATGAAAAGAGATTTGATGCCTCTCGACTTAGTAGATCGGAGTTAAGATGGATCTAGGCTATGCAATAATAGTCACAGTCAAATTTGAGATTTATCTCAAAATTAGTTATGCTCTTTCTCGTTTAATTAAAAATTGTCATATGAATATGTGCCATATGAATGAATTATGTTTTTTTTGCCACGTGGTATTAGTAGGCCATGGTATCGTAACAAAATCTATTTACATATTAAGAATCATTATGGTAAAGTGGAGGTGAATCTCAATGGTTAAGAGTGTTTTTGATATATATAATATATATATTAATATATACTATATAATATATAATATAATATATATATATAATCTATATATAATTATATATATATATATATATATATATATATAATATATAATATATTATATATATATTATTTAATTATAATATGCCTTCTCCTTGCAAACAAAAGCCTAACGATGTGAAGGACCTGAAAAAAGAGATTTCCAAGGCCCAACAAGCTACTATCTATGCTTCTCAAGTACAAAAACTATGAGTTTCAGAACTGTTGAACAAATTAACCATAATCTTCAAGTAAAATCACAGAAACAAGACTAGCAAATACTCTATGCTTGAAGAATGGAGACCAGCACCCTTTAAAAGTAGCATCATCAATAGACCCTGGAAACTCTTCCTAGGATTCATTGTTTAGGAGATATTGAAATAGCACAACAAAAGAAAATTCAAGAACAGATATGAGGAACTAAATACCATCTAGCATTCAATAAAAAAAGTTAAAGAAAGTATCATAATCTCCTAGTGGACCACTTAGGATTGGGAAACCCAATCAGGAGAATTAAGTATGTTCGAGCTCCTCAGGGTGCAACAACCAATAACACTCAATCAACTGCATGCTCCCCCTTACAGACAAACAAGCCCCACTAAATGCTTCTCGAGTTGCAACAACAAAAAACACTCAATCAACTGCATGCTCCCCCTTGCAACAAATAAGCCCCAACAAATGGAAACCCTTGCCAAATGGATTTATCACACTAAAACGGAGCTTCCAAGGAAAATCTAGGGCCAATGAGTTATGAAGGAGCATTTCCAAATGAATAGGCACAATTTTTTTATATATATGCTAGAGCCCTAGATAATAATACCAACATAATAATACTAACACTCTAGACCCTCAAATTCACATGCTCCTAGGCCATCCTAGTAATAAGTAGCTTACGTTGTGACTATCGATTAGTTGCCATCATGGAGACAATTTTTTTACTTTAATTTAACTATATTTTAACTAAGTGGCAGGCACTAGCTACCAAGTAGTGCTTGTTTATAATGGAATGCATATTTCATATAGATATTTATTTAGACATTTTATGTAGAAATTATTATTTGCATATTTTATTTTTAGATATCTATATTTTGTAGCATTTTTTAGGTTCTTTGCTATAAAGAAGATAAAATAATTATGTTTATTTTCTTATTTTACTAATTAATAAAACATATAAATAGATGTATTAATAAATATTGATAGATGAAAACGCTTCCTCCAATAATACAACACACATTCTCCAAAAATTCTAAATTTTAAATAATAATTTATTTAAACTTATTATTTATAAAAAAGATTGCTTTGAATCGAGGAGAGTGCTTTTTCCCCCCCCCCCATTAAAATTTTTTTTTCCCATTTTTATTTTCCTTATTCTCAAAAAGTTTAAAATTTTTTAAAAAAAAGATATCTCAATATTACCCTTATTGTAGATTTAATTTTCTGAAACCCTATTTCCTTTTCTAGAATTTGAGTGATATCCATGCTCTTGTTTTCACTTCACAATTAATTAAAGTAATAATATAAATTTTTTTATATAATTATGAATATTTTATTATATAAATTATAATTTTATATTAAAAATTTAAAATATTAAAAACATTTAAAATATTAAAATCAAATTATAACATTCACAATTTCTAAAATCGTTTCATAATTTTGCAAGTGCCAGGCGAGAGAGAAATACGATTTGGAGAATTAGTAATGGTAGAGGCGGCTTTTATTTCTCCCACCAGGATATCACAAACAAAGCTGTGAGATATTTTAAAAATCAATATAAAAGGAAGGAAGTAAGTGATTTTCAGGATACCCTCTGGGGTATCGAACTGGCCCCATTAATGTTTGATGATGCAACAAATGATAGCTTTTTCCAGCCGATCTCTGAAGAGGAACTCCGAATGTTATCAAAGCTTTTAAAAAAGATAAAAGCCTTGGGCCAGATGGGTGGCCCATAGAATTTTTCTCTTTTTTTTTTATATCTTCAAAAGTGACCTGCTGAGGATGGTGGAGGCATCTCGAATGTTCGGAAGTATCCACAACATCATCTCTTCAACTTTGATTACCTTAATTCCTAAAAACGCAGAGGCAGATTCCTTCCAAGATTTTAGGCCAATTTCATTATGCAATATCTTGTTCAAAATTATCTCCAAAATTATTGCGGAGAGATTGAAATCTACTCTGGCCTCCTTCATCACAAAGGACCAACATGCATTTTTAAAAGGGCACAACAATCTGGATGCAGTTGCCATTACTCAGGAAAGTCTGTTTTCAATGATTTCTAGAAAGACGAATGCGGCCATTCTAAAAATAGACTTACAGAAGGCCTACAACTGTTTGGATTGGGAATTATTGAGATGTTTATTGGCAAAGATTGGTTTAAAATCTCATTCCATCAATTGGGTTATGTCATGTGTGGAGAATGTTCGTTACCCGATCATTATAAATGGAATGCCTTCTCCTTTCTTCTCGGCAGAAAGAGGTCTTCGACAGGGGTGTTCCCTCTCTCCTCTGTTATTTATCCTGGCGATGAACTCTCTCAGTCTACAGATTAACAAAGCAGTTGATGAAAAGAGGTGCAGGCCGGTTAGGGTATGCAGGGACATCTATTTATCTCACAACCTTTTTGTTGATGATATTCTCATCTTCGCCATGCTGTGTAGAGCTACCTGGATCCGCCTCAATGGAATTCTTGATAGATTCCAAAAAGCCACTGGTTTAGTTATCAACAAAGCAAAATCCACCATTTTTCATAATGACACAAGCATGGTAATGGTGTCCTGGATTGCTGAGTTGCTTGGTATTGCTCCGAGTCCGCTCAAAGACGGGCTGAAATACTTGGGTTTTCAACTAAAAACTAAGGGCTATTCAATTGCGGACTGGCAATGGTTATTAGAAAGGTTCTATAAAAAGATATCAGGCTGGAAGTTTAAATCTCTCTCTCTGACAGGCAGACTTATTCTTACTCAGGCAGTCTTAGCGCAATTAGCGGTTTATTGGGCTCATATTGTCTTCCTTCCTACAAGCATCATTAATAAGATGAACAGACTGTCGACAAATTTCTTATGGGGTGGAAAATCAAATCAGAGTAAAATTCATTTATCGAAGCTGAACAAAATCTCTATGCCTAAGAAGATAGGTGGATGGGGCTTGCTTGATATGCAATCTTTTGGGAGAGCGCTTTTATGCAAATCGCTGTGGAGAGGCGTTTTTGGTGATGGTCTGTGGAGTCATTTTATCAGGAAAAAATACATGCAAGATAAAGACCTGGAATTTTGGTACAGAAGGCGATCTATTAGAATTAGGCATGGGTTTGCGATTTGGCTTAGCCTCAAAAAAGTCCAGCAATACTTTCTGCAGAACTTGAGATGGAATCTTTTCACTGGCGCCCGAATCTTAATCGGCATCAATCCCATAGTGAGTGGCCGAGACGGCATGTTTTTTCCTCAAAACCTTTTAACTTTCCTTCATAGGAATGGTTGTTTTACTTAGGATAAATTGATCTCATCCTGGAGTGGTCCCATCCCATTATGGAAGGACGGACATGATCTTCTCATGCCTGGTCCGCTGCTTCCGGTGTGGAACTCAGTTAAAGTGGCTTTATGTAGCCTGGGTATTCATCGTTCTGGAACCTTTGATCATCTCATATGGACCGTTCCAAACGCTAAGATGCCTGTTCGTGTAAAAGACATTTATGTTGACATGATTTCTTCAAAGGCTTCAAGATCCTACCCTCTTTATCCCCCGTGCCTATGGAAATCGGGGTGCCCTCTCAAAATGATTCTCTTCTCGTGGCTGGTCTTTAATAACATAAATCTGTCATGGGAGAACCTGAGGAAGAGATCCTGGCATGGGCCGAGCAGATGTGCAATGTGCGAGGCCGAAGAGGAACCTAATCTCCATATGTTCTTCCAGTGCAACTCTTCACTTCGGATCTGATATGAACTTTCTCTGTTTTATGGTTTTCCTCACGTTGTTTTTGCATCAATACATGTTGCTTTTCATTGGTGGAGCGAGCAAAAGCATCCTTGGTGATCTCTGTTTATTATTGCCTGTTGGTGTTTATGGAAATGGAGGAATGCAAAGATCTTTCCAAGAGTCAAAGGAGCCACTTAAATCAATTCTGCAGCATATAATGGCCTTTCAAGACTCTATGTCTTTGGAAAAAGTCAAGATGAAAAAGAATTGCAAAAATGTGCTGGATGACATCTCCATTGCCGCTCCCCGTGCTTTCTTTGATGAGGCTGAGCAAAATAACATTTGTGGATGTGGTGTCCACATCATTATGGATGACAAGTTGCAATACTTTCTTTCCTAGAATGGTGGGATTGGCTCAAACAGCATGGCTGAGGCTAGGGCTCTTGCTGGTCTGCTGGCTTTCTGTGTATTTTTTGACATCCAAAGCATTTCAATTTATGGTGATTCGAAATCAATGATTGATCATATTCACGGAGTATGCCACATCAGCTGTCCTCATATGTCTGGATGGTTAAACAAAATCATGTATTTTTGGAGTAATATGAAGCAACGATCAATTCACCATATCCCTTGCTCCCTTAATGATCAAGCCGACCATTTGTCGAATAAGGGTCTTTCAATGGAGCTGGGCTCTTGGTCTTTGATGATCTCTTATGATGATTTTTCTTGTCTCATCCAGGATTTCTTCATCCCGGGATTTTGATTCTTTTCTTCTCATCCATCTGCTTTTCCAGTTTTGCATATTGTTTCCTTTTGTTATATATGTATATCAAACGCTGTTCTTGCTTTTGTTTCCTTATTGTACAGAGTCGAATGTTAGTATTAATCCCTTTCGGGATCATATGACTGTTAATTTTGATCAATATTCATGCATATGCATGTGAGGTGTCTAATCCTTGCCATATCTTATGTACTTTTTTATATTATCTCAATATAACTCTATGAAGATTTTTCTACAACGAAAGATTACCACATATGGCGATGGTTTCACCGTTTTTAAAATGAATTAACTAATTAATTAGGTATAATTTTAAGGTCGTTTGTAAGCATTCTTCATTTAGGGACACCACTTGCTGACGACGGACGACGTTGGAATTTGTCCTTTTACTAAGTAATTTCTTTAATTTTTTCAAGGGGCGTATTTTGGGTACATTCAAATGCAAATGGTAAAAGATTAAATGTATTAAAATTTGAAAACTTCACATGTCGCACAAGTACTGCCTGCCAGTTTGGATTCTATTGTGCTGACAGAGATGTTGTATTTCTTTCTAAAAGTTTTATAATTTTTTTCGATAGAAGTTTTCTTGGAAAACGGCCAAAGATTATATAAATATTGGATTGTACATATGTAAAATCATGCCATATTTGATTTGATTTTTCTCGAAAAACAGATTTGATTTGTAATATTGTATTGTACATATGTATAGTACTTATTTGCAAGTTAAACAATTAACCTAGGTTGAAATTAAATTTATAATTTTTTTTGTAAGTTTAGTAAGATTATATTTTTAATATGATTAAATAGTGTTTTAATAAAACATTTTATCACCTTTTATTTAAAACCTAATAAACAAAATTAAATTTATAACGTTAAATTAGGGAAAAGTTTCAAATTGTTTAAGTCAACATATCAATAATAATTAGTCAAACTAAAAAATAATATTATATACACCAAATATAATAAAATTACACCCCATACAATTACAAATCATTATATAAATAAAACTTATAATTTTTATTTTATTGATGATGATGATGATGGTTAACGTCCACTGAGACCAAATTGGTCTATCGGACTTACAATTTTCTTAATTTTTACTTGTCTGGCTCCTCGTCTTTCTTGGCGAGATTGGCGTTGTAGCTTTCTTTCTTTTCTCTACGGTCTTCCAACTTCCTTTGTCTTGCATCTCCTTCAACTCTTCTGGTTCTTGGGACATTGGTGTCTTAGCTTCGCGATCTATTGTGTTCGTTCTTTTGAAAATAGTCGGAGAAGAAGTTTGGTTTAGAAGATCTGCTTCGCTGTTAAATGAAGATTTATTTTCTACGGTATTCAAATCCTCATAACTGTTGATTTGTTGGGGCAGGCTTTCTCCTTGCTTGTTTTGAGAGTTGTTTCTTTCTTCCTTGATTTCTTGTGACTCAGAGTTTTCTCTAGAATATTCTTCTTTGATGACAGTGTAGTGTTCTTTTTGTGCTCCTTCCCACCATGTAGATCTGTGGTGGTTTTTTCTAGCAAAAATTTTCTCAGAGGCTTTTGGGCAATTTTTTGCTAGATGCCCCGTCTCAAAGCACGATCGACATCTGAAGAGGACACTTTC